>PJEM01013505.1:0-40473 GCA_004023845.1 Helogale parvula | reverse complement strand
ACAAATCAAACCCACACTGAGATACCACCTCATGCCAGTCAGAGTGGCTAAAATGAACAAATCAAGAGACTATAGATGCTGGCGAGGGTGTTGAGAGACGGGCACCCTCCTACACTGTTGGTGGCAATGTAAACTGGTTCAGCTGCTCTGGAAAACAGTGTGGAGGTTCCTCAAAAAACTATCCATAGAACTCCCTTATGACCCAGCAATAGCACTGCTGGGGATTTACTCAAGAGATACAGAAATGCTGATGCATAGGAGCACATGTACCCCAATGTTCATAGCAGCAATGTCAACAATAGCTAAAACATGGAAAGAGCCTAAATGTCCATCACCTGATGAATGGATGAAATGAACTGAGGGTTGAAGGGGAAGGGGGAGGGGGGAATAGAGGGGGTGGTGATGGAGGAGGGCACTTGTGGGGAAGAGCACTGGGTGTTGTATGGAAACCAATTTGACAATAAACTATTTTTTAAAAACGAGGATAATTCCGACCTCATAACATTATTGAGATTATTTTAAAATAAAATGCATGTAAATACTAAGAACCATGGCTAAGAAGACAAAAGGTTGAAAACTATTGTCATTTTTATTTTTATTAAGAACCGAAAACACACAGTCCAATGTTTGTATTAACATGATTTTACCCTTCCAAGAAACGCTTGCCCAAGAAGCTAAAAGTACAAATAACCATTATTTTAATTTCAGAAACTTTCTCCAAATCCATATATACAAACTTTTGGCAATCCCTAATTACCTCCCTTCTCAAGACAATAGACCACTCAACTGGGCTTATCAAATGACTACTTATGCTTCCACACTCCTTGAAACCCTTGTCTCACTGTGACCACTGATTCTAAACTTTTATGTCAAGAACTTTGTTGAATCCCAATCAGGTTGCTGCACTAAAAGATCTGTCTGAAACAGACTCAAAGAACCTCCTATGTATCCTCGACTTCACCTCCCCCCTCAGAAATGTTACTAAGACTTCAATAAGGTATTGATCTCCCTTACTGGGGTAAAAATAACTGCAGTTTTGTTTTATGTTGTTGCTCTTTTTTCATCAGTCAGCAGTTGACATTATTATCATTATCATGCATATCTTTCATCTCTACCACTCTGTGGTTTCTAAATGCTGCTCAATGAGTTCTCAGAAACTGCACTGAACTCACAGGGCAGTGGGACATTTTAAATTTTTGAGAAAAATGTTATCCCCAACATCTATAAGACACTGCATGAACTATTTTAACATGCTCTTTTTGATACATCATATCTGAAACTGGGTGTTCAGTGATTGCTGTGATGAAAATTAAGTAGTGAAGAGAGTTAGTGTGGAAAGGAAAATGACGGTAACAATGATACCAAAATTTGAGATGTTGTGAAGTGCTTAATGGCCACACACATCCCATTAGTAAGTAATTGTGCCTATTTCAGAATGAAATAAAAATGTTGTAGTTTTTTTTCAATGCAAAAATTTGCATTATTTATTCAAATGGATATTAAGTTGTTAGCACTTAAATATTTATTAAGTGTTTCGACACAATCACGTAATAAATGAAACTGTTCACTTTTTCTTTTGACCCAGGAGTATCATTTTACAAATCACCAAGATACTAGGGGCAAGCAAAGTTTAGGATCTTCTGCTCTAACCGATTCTTGGTGCAAGCTGTGACTGTACAGAATTTAAAGAAAGATTCCCTAAGGTAAAATTGATTTTGTGCCTCTCTCCAAACTTCAAACTTACCAATATTTCTATGAGTTTCTCTTTTCCTTTGAATGTCTTTATATGAATTTCTAGATGCACAGAAATCCCTGTATCCTGAGGAAAGTTCTCATTTTGATATTAGGAAGATTAGGGGCGCCTGGGTGACTCAGTCAGTTAAGTGTCCGACTTCAGCTCAGGTCATGATCTCGTGGTTTGTGGGTTTGAGCCCCACATCGAGCTCTGTGCTCACAGCTCAGAGCCTGGAGTCTGCTTTGGACTCTGTGTCACCGCCCCCGACCCTCTCCCTGCTGTTGCTAGCCCACTGGCACTTTGTCTCTCTCTCTCTCTCTCTCTCTCTCAAAAATAAATAAACATTAAAAGTATATATATTAGGGTGATTAAACTAATACAATGCTAAAGATGGAGCTTTGTTTCTCTGTCAATTTAATTCATTCATTCAACAAATAATTTATTGAATAGCAGATATGCGTTAGGCATTGTTACAGGGCTAGAGGTAAACTGTTAGCAAATTGATTACATTAATAGTTCTAATGACCTGGCAGCGCATTTATGATTGGCTAACCTTCCAAGCACATTCCTTCACAGGAATGGTCACAGGAATTAGTAGGTGTCTAATCCAAGTTAAAAGCAGAATTTTGAGCAGAGAAATAGAGACATATCACCTATTCTGCTTACATTATATTTAGGCCAGGACTTAGTTATGAAACTTTCAAATGTGTTTTTTCAACTTTGATAGAAGCAAACACATGAATGACCAGTCTGATTTTCTCTAGCTTTCCTGCTCTGCTTCTTACCCATTCCAAGAGCTTTCATTAAAATGATTAATTTCTTTCATAGAATCTAAAATCAATCTGGGATCATTCAACTCTTCTATTAGAACCAAGTGATGGTCTGTCATATAAGTCCAGCTAATACTTTATTTACCTTGTTGTAGCTCGCATTTTGTTTTTCTAGGAGCCCCCTGGATACAAGTTCAAATTATCTTTAATATTATAATTTTCTGAGACACCTGGGTAGCTCAGAAGGCTAAGCATCCAACTTTTGGTTTAGGCTCAGGTCATGATCTCACAGATCATGAGTTCAAGCCCCTTGTTGGACTCTGTGCTGTCAGCATTCCAGAGAATCCCAGGTGCTTGGGTTTCTCTCTCCTCTTTATGCCCCTCTCCCTGGTTCACACTCTGTCTCTCTTGAAATAGATAATTAAACTTTTAAAATGTTATAATTTTCTGAATATATTCTAAATTTTGCTTCCCTCACACACAAAAAATTAGAAATCTATCTATCTATCTATATATTTAATTTTATTTATTTATTTTGAGAGAGAGAATGAGTAGATGGGGGGCAGAGAGAGATGGGGACAGAGGATCCAAAGCAGGCTCCATGCCGACAGTAGAGAACCTGATGTGAGGCTCCATCTCATGAACTGTGAGATCATCAACTGAGCTTAAGTTGGATGCCCAACCAACTGCACCACCCAGGGATCCCTATGGTTTTAAGTGTATAGAGAACTACATTTTGCTAATCAATAACAGTCTAGTGAAGGTGTAAATAAGTTAAATTCTTGCAGGGAGGTTCCTAGTTACTCTGTCTATATCCTACTTTCCTTGTAAGAAATTCAGGTAAGTGGAGAGGAGCTTTGAAAATTATGCTTCATTTCCAAAATAAACAAACAAACAAAACTAAATCAGAGCTTTTACATGAGGAGCTCCCGTTTTGGGTTGACAATACATCAATAACTGCAGTTTGTCAAACCTCAATGAGCAAAGCAGTGCCCTGTTATATCTGTGGGACACATTCAAATGCACTGGAGTACTGTTGTTATTATAATCTCAAAAGAAAAACAGAATATATTATTTGTCTTTCTCTGGATTTTTTCACTTAGCATAATACTCTCTAGGAGCGGCTGGGTGGCTCAGTTGGTTGAGCATCCAACTTCAGCTCAGGTTATGATCTCACAGTTCATGGGTTCAAGCCCACATCAGTCTCTGTGCTGACAGCTCAGAGCCTGGAGCCTGCTTTGGATTCTGTGTTTCCCTCCTCTCTGCCCCTCCTCCACTCTCACTCTGTCGTTCTCTCAAAAATAAACATTAAAAAAATACTCTCTAGATCCATCTATGTTGTTGCAAATGGCAAAATTTCATTTTTTTATGGCTGAGTAATATCCTATTGTATATATGTGTGTATATATACACACACACATACACACACACTGCATCTTCTTCATACATTTATCATTTGATGGAAATTTGGGCTCTTTTCATAATTTGGCTATTGTTGACAATGCTGCTATAAACATCAGGTGCATATACCCTTTTGAATTAGTATTTTTGTGTCCTTTGGATGAATATCTAGTAGCTCAATTGCTGGACCATAGGGTCAAGAAACAGACTTTTAACTATAGAGAACAATTTATGGTAACTGGAGGGGAGATGGGCGGGTGATGGGTTAAACAGGTGATCGGCATTAAGAGGGCACTTGTGATGAGCATGAGGGATGCAAGTGATGAATCACTAAATTCTACACCTGAAACTAACATTACACTGTGTTAAATAGTTGGAATTTAAAGAAAAAACTTAAGGGAAAAAAACAGACTAAAGGAAAACAGCATTCCCTGTAAAACTCTGAACAAAACTTGTTCCCTTTTCACTCTTCTTTGCAAATTAATTTCAGTTAAGAATAAGGAGTGCCCCCAAAAAGCTTTTAGCTCTCAAAGCCATGCCAAACCAAGAACAAGGTCAGTAATTTTTAGGATCCACTTTTCTTCCTCATACCAAACTGGTGGATACACAATAAGAGAATAATACAATGACAGGAAAGGAAGTCACCAAGCCAGCACCCCTTTGTGACATTTGTGACAATAAATGATTCTTTTGTTTCCTCAGGGAAACCAAGGAATCGAGCTTCAGCAAAAAGAGAAATTTTAAGTCCCATGGACCAATGTCTCCTCATTTAAGGCATAAAATACTCAATAAGAAATTCTGTCTGAATGAATCCCCTGAACCTTTAGGGACAAATTTGCAAAAAGCATGATTTTGAATTTGCTCTTCTGTCTCCTTGCCTAGCCACACACGCTTCAAGCAGCACACACAGACACACTCTGTGGAGGCATGGGTGAGAAAAAGCCTGCTTTTCTCAGTTGTTTCCAATAAGACTTTCTCCACATGGACTCAGCGACTCTTGTCTCTTCTTCTGCCCACTTCCCATGCCCTCCCTCATCCAAACCCACACTTATATTTTCATACAAATTCAAGTCACTGTCTTACTTCTCCTAGGGATTTTGGGGTTAAACTTTAACTCCAAAAATGATGTAGATGGCTGTGACTCCCCACTGAGCAGATGGTAACCATAAATGAAACAGGTAAAAGAATTACTAAAATTGCCTTCCTGCTAATGACTTATAAAAACAGAGTTAAAAATATTCTTTCTGTTTTTATCCCCAGGTAATCTATAATGAAGAAACTCTTCTTGATGAATTTCCTTACCTTCAATGTTTCTTTCTGTATCTTATCTTCATATAAACTTATTAATAACTGGAATATTCTTAAAAAAAAAAAACTGGGAGTGCCTGGGCGAGTCAGTCGGTGAAGCGTTCCACTTTTGATTTCCGCCCAGGTCATGATCTCAGGATTCGCAAGATTGAGCCCGTGTTGGGCTCTGTGCCCACAATGCAGAGCCTACCTTAGATTCACGCTATCTCTCTGCCCCGCCCCTGCTCGCTGACACGCATGCTCTGTCTCTATCTCAAAAATAAACAACAAACCCTGAACCTACCAGAATCTAGGTTCACTTCAACCTTACTCGAGGCTGTTTTTGGCAGATTCTACATGCCCAAAGGGGATGCTGATTAAATGATTACCAAACTGGAGTGAGCAGCCCAAGCCCTGATTGCTAGCTAGAGTTCTGACTAATTCCATCTGTCTTTAGAACTCCCACAAAACCAGGTGCTAGTTATGGCTATATAAACACAATAAGACAATCCAACTTGGAAAACAGGTGCTTAGCTTCCACTATGTGCCTAATGCTTCACATGTAAAAGACTGAGAAAGGCTCCTAGGAGTGCTATCAACAAGAGCCAAAGTATGGAAAGAGCCTAAATGTCCATCAATTGATGAATGGATAAAGAAGATGTAGTATGTGTATATAAATATTTAATATACATATATATTCATATTATAAATATATTTATTTTGTTACATTAAAATATAGTAGATATAAGTATTACATTTATTATACATAATCATATATAAATATATATGTAATGGACTACTACTCAGCCACCACTAAGAAGAAATCTTGTTGTTTGAATGACATGGATGGAGCTATAGTGTATTAAGCTAAGTAAAATATGTCAGTCAGAGAAAGACAAATACCATATGATTTCACTCATATGTGGAGTTTAAGAAACAAAACAGATGAACATATGGGAAGTGGGGGAAAACAAGAGCGAAGCAAACCATCAGAGATTCGCAATGATAGAGAACAAACTAACCGGGGAGGGTTGATGAGGGAAGGTGAGTGGGGGGTGGGCTACATGGGCAATGGGGGTTAAGGAGGGCACTTGTTACGATGAGCACCTGGTGTTATATGTAAGTGATAAATCACTAAAGTCTCCTGAAACTAACTAGAATTTAAATTAGAAGTTGAGGAAGGGGCGCCTGGGTGGCTCAGTCGGTTAAGCCTCTGACTTTGGCTTAGGTCAGATCTCACGTTTGTGGGTTCGAGCCCCGTGTCAGGCTCTGTGCTGACAGCTAGCTCAGAGCCTAGAGCCTGCTTCCGGTTCTGTGTCTCCCCCTCTCGCTGCCCCTCCCCCTCTCATGCTCTGTCTCTTTCTGTATCAAAAATAAATAAAAACATTTAAAACAAGTTGAAGGAAAAGAAAAAAGAAAAAGAAAGGCTCCTGGCAAGTGGTATGATATTAATATATGTTATTATTACACTCAAATTTATGCCTTGATTCAGAATATATTGATGTTTGAGATTCAGTTTTACTACCTCTCAGTCACAGCACTGTATTCTCATGTGTGTCAAATTCAGCATCAACTTTAGATGCTGTTAACAAAGGTGAGGTAAATCTCCAATAAAAGTAGATTTCAGTGGTGTAATTTAATTCTTCGCAGGCTCTCAAATTGGAGCACTCAGTCCCACAGCCCAGAACTTTTATGTGTTTCCATGCTGCTAGGAAATGCCAGTCCATGTGTTTGCATGAAGGGCCTCTGATGACATGTACATCCTATTGAGTGAGGGAAAAAGTTGTTCTCCTGAATTCTGAGAAACAAAAGTGTCATTTCCTTAAAATACAGGGAATTTCCCTGTCAATTTCCCATAATGAATGATTTAGTGTTTTGACCTTCTTTTGAGTAGTAGGGATAGTAATTCAGAGTTCTTGATGGCATAGTGTACAGATCTAGCATTTCATCCCTACACACCATCACAGTGAAGGAAGGCATTATAGGTATATATAAAAAATAATGGAAAACAGGGACTTGACCAGATACTTGTGTGCCGGTGTTTATAGCAGCATTATTTACGAGAGCTAAAATGTAAAAGCAACCCAAATGTCCATCCATAGATGAATGAATAAACAAAATGTGTGAATCAGGCATACAATGGAATATTATTTAGTCATAGAAAAGAATGACACGTTACAATAATAATGAACCTTGAAAGTACGCTACGTGAAATAAGCCACATAAAACAAGACAAACGCTGTAGGATTCTATCTTTATGAGGTTTTCAGAACGGGCACACTTACAGAGACGGAGAGTAGAATGCAGGTTACCAGGAAAGCAGATCACCAAGAAGAGAGGAAACCAGGAGTTCATGTTTAATGGATTCAGAGCTTCAGTTTGGAAAGATGGAAACGTTCTAGAGAAGGATAGTGGTGATGACTATATGACATTATCAATGTATTTAATGTAACTATATTTTATGCTTAAAAGTGTTAAAACAGTAAACCTCATGTTATGTATACTTACCACAATATAAAAAATAATTTTAAAAAACAGTGCTTCAGGGCTTTAGTGACAACATCATTCACATGTTCTATTGATCCAAAGTAGAGTCGAGACAGTTGAGTGGTGTTAAACATTGGCTACTATTTGTTAATGCTAGAAGTGTTTCATGTATTTTTGTCTCATGTTCTTTTTTACAATACACACTCAACACTTTTTCTTGTTCGTTGCTTAGTTTAGGCCTTAATCATTTCTTATCTGTCCTACACTGCAAAAGCCTCTAATAGATTCCCCAGTTACTCATTATTCATTTTATTATAAACAAAATCACAAGTCTGACCTTATATCTTAACTCTAATTTCTGCTTTAATTACCTTGAATGGCCCCGGTAACCTAATATTAACCATCTAATACCTTAAGACAATGTCAAATTCTTCCCATACACTTAGTCAATTGCTTAACCATTAGCACCAGCCTCTTAGTTGCCACCACCAAGTTACTGCCAGTCTGGACTAGTTGTTACCCTGCCTTCTCCATTCATGCCATTTGCTATGTGTGAAATATCTCTTCTCCGTACAATATTCCCCTTATGATGGCATCAGTCTAAGGCAGATGAAACAGCTGTCTCCACAGGAGGGATATCTGTGACACTGGGCCCTAAGAGGTTTTCTCCTGACTAAAGGCCTTCTTGCCATGAAGAGGTTAGAAGAGCACTATCATGATATTACCATTTTTACAGTTCCATTTCAGTCCAGCTCTTCAGCTGCTTGGTATTGCCTTCCTTTAGATATAACCTCTTCAGTCAGGTTTTAGTGATATGTTTCTCTCCCTTGGAACTAAGTCTGCTCTCTCCCTCTCTCTGTCTCTCATTTTCTCTCTCTCTCCTTAGCTGACTTGTATATTTGTGCTCCAATTCATTAAGTGTTGATTGCCATTTTCACTTTCTGAGGGCAACTCTACCTATCCTTGAACGTCAGTTCACTATCACACAATGCAACATCATAGCCTATGAAATATATAATAAATGTTCCCACATGATTCTTCTAGATTAGCTTCATGGAACATTATTGGGTGATTTATTTCCTTATTCCCAGTACCTCTGGGAATAGCTAAAATATAGAAAAACTCGTGCCTCAGAGTGATAGTGAAAACTGTCTTATCAGAAAAAATAGAGTTTATTTATTACTATGTAGACATTAAGAATTAGTGGATTCTGGGGCATGTGAGTGGCTTAGTCAGTTAAGGGTTTGGTTCTTGATTTCAACTCAGGTCATGATCTCATGGTTCATCATGCTATGCATTAACAGTGAAGAGCTTGCTTAGGATTCTCTCTCCTCTCTCTCTGCCCCTCTCCCACTTGCTCATGCTCTCGCTCTCTCTCTCAAAAATAAATACACTTTAAAAATTTGTGGATTTTTTAAAACCTAACCTTCATTGCAACCAATAACAATTTGTTTACTCATTCAACAAACATTTCATTAAGCACCTACTAGGCACCATTCTAAATTTGGGGGCAATAAAAATTAATATGACATGGTTCCTGCTGTCAAGGAACCCAACTAGTAGAAGAAGAAGAGATATAAAGACACGCAATTCAAAGTTTTAAGTGAAATGATGGAGTTGTTCACAAAATGTTGGGTGGGGCAAGAATTGATGAACAAAACCCAGTCTGGAAATCTATCACAATTGTCCCTTAATTAAAAGACCTAATTCATAAATGGAATCTTCAATATTGAATGGTAGTATAATATAAAAAACCATATTGAGACCTAGCATTAATCATGAAGAATTCTAATAATTTGAGTAGAAGCATTTTATCTATCACCCATATCTTGGTCTCTGCCCAGGGATCTTATAGCAGAATAGGCATAAATGGAGGACACCATGTTTCCCTCATTTTCAGTGAATTGATTTTTTGGGTTTGAAGACATTTATTTACTCTTAGCTGTCTGTTACTAACAGCAGGGATAGAAAAGTAAGAGTATATACACTTCCAATATAGAAAATTTAAGTAATTTAGGACTTAAATATTGGCATAGGACACTATAAATTTGGGTCATGGTTTATTTGGGATAGAAAGGGACAAAACAATGCCCTAAGAAGGTTAGAAATACAATCCCTTCCTTCTGCCCATTTTCACCAAATGAATTTTCCTAATAATGAGAAGGGTAGCCATTGGGATAAAATAGAAGAAGCATTCTGATGAGACTTTGTTAATGTTTCTCTGTCTATATCAAGTGTGAATCCAGACTTTGCTGACATGTAGGGCAAGTCATATGGAATATCATGGGCCACTATAATCTTCTCATATACTCTGCCTAAAAATGCCCTTTGGCTTCTCTTATATCCTTTTAAGTTAACCCAGAACCCCAATGGGTCACAGCCACAAAATATTTGGAGATAGTGCTTAGTAGCCATGACAAATAGGAATCTGTCAGGCAAGAAGGTGACGGGGTGAGAGTATTTCAGACAGGGCAAAGACACAAAGGTGTGGAACCACACAGTCGGCTACACACTGCATGGCAGGTTCTGGTTGGAAATATGATGCAACTGGAAGCAGGTAGGGGCTGATGGGGGCTTTTTATTCTACAGTAATTAAATTACATTGAACGCTTTAACAAGTGTAGTGAACATCAAATATATGTTTAAAGAGTCTATTTAGTCAGTTAGCTGTTTAGAAAATGGAATTGAAGGGATATAAAGATCAAATACCCAGAGATCACTTAGAAAGACCACAGGAGTTCAAGCAAACTAGAACAGAGGCAATAGAAACAGAGAGATGGGGACATATTAAAAAAATACCTAGGGATTGACTGTATGGTTGGTGAGGGAAAAACATATATCAAGAATTGCTCCTAAGTTTTTGGTTTGGCTAGAACTAGGTGGATGGTCTTATCATCAACTGAAATAAAGACTGGAAAAGGAAGTATTTTATAGGGGAAAATTAAGAGCTCTGTGTGGGTTGTGCCAACTTTGAAGGGCATATAAGACATATAGCTGAAGATGTTAGGTGAAGAATGTAGACATAGAAAGATTTGCCAGGAATAACATGTAGATAGTACTTAAAACCATAGGGCCTGATGAGATCAGCAAAGGAGAGTACATAGATAGAGGGGACATATTACCTGAAGATAGAAAATGTACTCTAGGAAGACAAACAGAAAGAAGATTAAGAGTCCGGAGGAGAAAGACAGAACACTCCAGTTCCAAAGAATTCAAGTTTTGAAACTGACAGTTTAATGACAAAAGAGATCAGCAGAATCAAATTCAACAGAGAAGTCCAATAGTAGGCATACTAAAAATGCTCATTTGGCAACTGTTTGCTTTTTAAAAAACAACTTCTAGAAATTGGTGAAGGCAGAAGCCAATTTTCTCTGAGAATACACCAGATGGAAAGTGAGGGAATTGAGATGACTTTCCTTCGGCTGGTATGTGAGAATGCCGGGCTTTGTTCTAGTTTTGGCAGTACAATATTCTAAAGTGTCCAATGCAGAGGCTGAGTCTTAAAGACACTTTGTTGTGGTGGTGGTAGTGGTGCTGGTGGATGTGATGGTGATGGTAGTAATGGTGGTGAGGGTGGGAGTAACGGGGGTGGTGATGGTGATAGTAGTGGTGGTGATGATGATGATGATAGTGGTAGTAAGGGTGATTGTAGTGGTGGTAATGTGATTGTGGTGGTGATGATGGTAGTGGTGGAGATGGTGGTGATAGTCGTGGTGATGATTTCTGTTTCTTATTTTACTCTCCATACCTCCAGGTCCCAGCCTATAAATTTGTTCATCTGGCTTTCTGGGAGGCAGCAGATAACATACAATATTTTATCTGCCTATTGATAAAAGATATTTCCACACCAAGTGCCTCTCAGTCTTTGTGGAGAAAATAGAACTCAGTCTCTTTCATAGTTACTTATCATCCTGTTTTCCTTATGTCTTGCTTTTCTTGTCATTCAGAGAGAAAGAAATACAGAGAGAAAAAAGAGAGAGAGAACTTTTCTGTCTCCTTGGGTCCTCTGCAGTCTTTCTGACACTCTGACACTCCCCAACACATAGACAATGAGCCCCATGACTGCAGGGGCTGTGAATATGTTCCTCACCAACTGAAAAGTACTTAGTAATAAATAAGTGAATGAATAATGCATCACTGATGTCACTCTTGTTACATAAATTTTCATGTTTCTTCTTTTGTCTAGATTATAAAATCTTAGAAAGCAGGAACGGCCTTCTGTTTTGTAGCATTTTTGGTGCCTTATATAGCACCTAACTGCAAACTTGGTAAAGATTTTTTTTCAGAGGCTGAATGAACTCACACAGAATTATGTAAAACAGAAGAGGGAGTACTCAGCACAGTGACACATACATTAAAAGAATAAAAATAGTTCCTGCTCTTGAATAATTGAAAGAATTAAACTAACATACATGAAAAAGTTTGGATAAAATGTTAACACTGGTTCTGGCCATAACATATTCATGGAGATTAGAGATCTGTGTGCCCTAGAACTGGCAAAAAAAATTTTAGAAGAAGAAGTAAAATTTTTTGGCCCTTTAAGAAGAGACTGATTTAAAGTAAAGAGAATACAAATTCCATATCTAGGTCGACGGTGCCAAACTGCAAGAGAATCCAGGATTAGCCCAGATAACATAATGGAGAAGGCAGCGGGAGCCCAAGGTAGTGGGACAGGGAAGGTCCCATGGCAGCATCAACAAAAATGGAAGCTCTTCTCTTTGATAGAGAGGTAGAAAAAGATGACATGGGCTCTATGAATATATTTCAAGCCCATATTCCTTTCTGTTGAACATGTGTAGAGAAAACACTTTGTACCTACCATTCACTTGTTTGAAAACCAAGTTCCTCCTTAGAGTGTCGTGGTAGAGCTAGTGCAAGAGACTTGGCAGGAGCCCCAGGATTTTCCCAGTTGAACATGCAGATGCTGCGATGGATATGGAAGGCAGTCTGGGAGACACACACAGGAACAGATTTATTTTTTAGTAACACTATTTCCTCTTGGCTCATCAATATTGATATGACTGATAAAACACATGAAAAGACAGAAAAGCTTCTCTTCTCACCAAGTAGAAGATATGGGATGGAATAAAACTGAGCAAAAGGTTGAAAGTACTTAAAGTGGAAACTTGCAATACTGTTAACTTGTTTCCTACAGACAATAGAATATTTCTGAGATGATAATGGGAGTAACCGCACATGAATGGAAAAGTCACTAAACAACAACGTTCTTTCCCAAGTATATCTAATTAAGAAAAAAAAAAGCTCATTCTGTGTAAATGTAGTGAAATCTTAATTGTGCTATTTATGGTGTTTATGAGTGTTTGTTTTATTCTGAAGGCTCATCTATGAATTTCATTTTTGGCAGTTATTGGGATTTTAAGAGATCATCATTCACATGAATATATTTTTCACAGGGTTGGAGTCTGCCATTCTCATTGTAGCCAACAAAGAAATACTGCCTTTCATTTGAACATTGCTAGCAGTGCTTGGCATATAGTAGATATTCCACATATTTGTGGAGTTCAATTCTGAGGAGATTTATTTGCTTTGCAGGTAAACATGTTATATAAAATGACTAATTCCTAGGGAAACAACTTTTTTTTCTTTACTCTCAAATCAAATTTTCCATACTCTGAAGGTCTAAAAATTTGTTGTATTTCCTTTGTTTGCAACAACTACAATAAGATCTCATCATAACTTACTCCATTTTCTTTTGATTGTAAATTTTATAAAAAGAGAAATCTTGACCATTTTGTTTACTGCTTCACATGTAATAGATCCACATCAATATTTGTTAAATGAATGAATAAACAAAATTGACCTCCTTGATACCTGTGTGGGTGAGAGAGAGAGGGGGAGGGAGAGAGAAAGAAATATTCCTATAAACTTTAATACATATACACATTTACCTGTCAAATAGATTGTACTTATAATTTCTTTGAGGCATCAGTTCTGACTTGGAACTGCTTAGAACTATTCAAAATGATGTTTTTTAACCACCAGAAATGAACAGAATTAGGATATATTTAGTTCTAGATGTACTGGATACAATTCAGAATTTTTGGGAATTAAATGTATCAACTAATTCCACTTATTAACCATGGAAAACTTAACTTAGTTTCTAAACATTTCTGAAGGAACTCCAAATTAAAAAGAAAAAAAAATAGCCACAACAATATAAGTATCAGTCCTGATTTAATATTCTTTAACTGAGTCAAACTTAAGTAAGAGAGACTATTCTGCTCTATTTGAATATGAAAACCTCATTCAGGGGGCACCTCAGTGGTTCAGTCAGTTGAATGACTGATTCTTGATTTTGGCTCCATCATGATCCTTGGGTCCTGGCATTAAGCCCCGTGTTGGGCGTGAAGCCTGCTTAAGATTCTCTCTCCCTCTCTCCTTGTTCATGCTCACACTCTCTTTCTAAAATTAAAACAAAACAAAACATTTAGGATCCATTGAATACATCACTTAGAACTGAAATCCAGGGGTGCGTGGGTGGCTCAGTCAGTGAGTGTCTGACTTCTGATTTTGGCTCAGGTCATGGTCATGGAATCAAGCCCCTTAATATTCTGTCTCCTTTCTGTCTCCCTTTCCCTCTGTTCCTACCCTATGCTCACTCATGTTGCTCTCTCTCTCAAAAACCTAAAGTCTCTTATTTATAAAGAGAGAGAGAGAGAGAGAGAGAGAGAGAGAGAGAGAGAGTTCTCCCTTTGGAACTTTGGAACAATTCCTTCAGTGAACAGTGTCTGCAAAGATGCAGTATGTAAAACAGATTATTAGTGTTGCTCAAGAGGAAAGAAGGAGTGGGTGGGAAGCCGTAAGGATCTAGGGAATCTTGCCATGCACTGGGAATTTAGGAATAAAAAGACCTTGGGTCTGAGCACAGAACTCCACTAAATAGAATGTCCAGGTGACCTTCCAAGCTTTGTAATTCTCATCTGTAAAATGGAAAATATAACCTACCTTATGGAATTGTTATGAGAATTAAATGGGATGATTGTTTAAAATACTGAGCATAAAGCCTGAGACGCAATAAGAGGTATCATGGCAGAAAGTGTTGGCACCCCACCCCTCTGCTTAGATCTCTAGTCACCATTTTAGTGCACTTCACCCACCTCCAACCCTTTCGTCAGCACTTACACTTGCTTTTAGTAGAACCCAGGCAGGGACAGGTGAAGTGCGTGGAAAATTACATCACCACCCACTTTTGTCCATGAATCATGGCTCTTACCAATGACTAAAATATACATAAAGGAGTATTTAGGGCTTACTTTCCATTATACCACCCCACTTCAGGATCAAGCTAAAGACATATCTAGCACTTTGCCTAAAAAAAGAAATTATTCCCTTACTTGTCTTCTTGCTTTTCCCTTTCCTGTTGCCCTACTCCCTTACAGATCTTCCTGGGTGTGCTTCTTTAACAAAGCATTTACACATGAATATCCCTCAGAACCAATTCTGAGCAACACAATCTAAATGGGGATCGTGGATGTTTATTAGCGTGGCATACAAATACTGAATTATTCCAATCTCATTTTTAGACATTCCTCTCCATGGGTTCTCTAACTCAGCTAGAGAGACTTTCTCAGGCTCACAT
The DNA here is from genome assembly GCA_004023845.1 of Helogale parvula. Lineage (NCBI taxonomy): Eukaryota > Metazoa > Chordata > Mammalia > Carnivora > Herpestidae > Helogale > Helogale parvula. The sequence goes on along the minus strand of PJEM01013505.1, from coordinate 25,193 downwards.
AGTAGGTTAATAGCAAAGCAGAAGTTCAAACCCAAATCACCATGAATTTCATGTCCCTTTTTCTGTTAAAATTTTTAAATGTTTTTTTTTTTTAATTTTTGAGACAAAGAGAGACAGAGCATGAGCAGGGGAGGGTAAGAGAGAGACTGAGACACAGAATCCAAAGCAGACTGCTGGCTCTGAGCTGTCAGCACAGAGCCCAACGCAGGGCTCAAACCATGAACTGTGAGATCATGACCTGACTGAAAACGGACACTTAACTGACTGAGCCACCCAGGCGCCCATCTTTTTTTCTGTTTCAAATGCCTTTTCTCTGTGAGAAACGCCTACTCATCCTTCAGGACCCACTTCAAATGGTCTCTTTTCTGTGATACACCCTGAAATTCCAGCAGAAATAATTGCTCCCTTAGCAAGTGTCTTTAAATTTTATCTATATCTCTCCTATAAAATATACCACATTGTATCAGTGACTATGTCTGGGAACTTTTTGAGAACAGCAACTTCATAATATTCACTTACCTTTTCATTTCACTCAGTTCCTCTCCAGCCATCCTACCACCCATCTTCATCCTTGTCACATACATGTCCAAGAGGATATGTAAACCCATACAACTAGATGAATTTTGGAATCCAAAACTTTCAATACTAAGAATGTATTAGAGGTGATGCATCACATCTTACAGAACATTCCTAGTAGATTCTGGGGTGGCACCCCAAAGGTGAATGCATCACAGTTTCTTCAGGGAGATAAATGAGAATTTACATTAAATGGGATAAATGAAAAATGAACATAGCCTCATATCCATTCAGGTCGTGGTTTGCAACTAAATGAACTCAGGTTTTCTAGAGTTTTTTGATTTCAGCTTTATAAATAAGAGGTTGTAGGCCTTTAATAGAAGCTCAGTGTGTGCTTATTGAACGGGACCCAAGAAGACATTCTCTTATTGCTGTTTCCATTAAATTTCCTTCACAGTTAAAGTTATTAAAAACAGCTTTAAATTTTTTAAGTTAATTTATTTATTTTGAGAGAGAGAGAGAGAGAATGAGTGGGTGAAGGGCACAGAGAGAGGAAGAGAGAATCCCAAGCAGCCTCCTTGCTGTCAGTGCAGTCTGACACGGAGCTGCGTCTCATGAACTGTGAGATCATGATCTGAATCGAAATCAAGAGTCAGACGCTTAACTGACTGAGTCACCTAGGCACCCCCCCAGAACAGCTCTTATAAAGCTACTGGATACAGTTGCTTTTTACCAAAAGCCAAGATGATCTGTCTGAATCACCAGATTTCCTTACTCAATCCCTGGAGAAACATTATACTGTGTTGCCGCTTTTCCGAATGTCAGACCATGAAGTATAGTCTTCTATGTTGATGTATAAAAATTGAAGAGCCTTGGAATATGACTAATTTGACTACAAAATCTGAGGTCAGCAAATTGCTTAAACATACCTTTCCCTTGCTTTGTACTTGGCTAATAATAATGTCACAGACATGAAAACTAAATCCCCCAAAGAGATGGAATCCCATTGGATGCCTGGGAGCATTTAGGGGCACCTGATTCAATCCATTCATTTTATAAATGATGAAACAAAGGCTCAGAGATGTTAATTGGCTTTCCTGGGCTCTCATAGTAGGTTAATAGCAAAGCAAAAGTTAAAACCAAAATCTCTTGAATGAGCCCTTTTCTCCATACTATTTTATCTCAATAAAATAAGAATTCTCTTCTGACCCTGATCCTTTAAGCCTGCTATTCCAAAGGCACAGATATCCTGTTTTATTCTCTGAAAAACTGCATTGCATGCGTGGTATACTTCCTGATTCTGTATACAAGACTGTCATTTGAAAAAGTGATAATATTAGCTTTCCCTTTATGGAGCCTATATAGTATATCAAGATCTCCACTTGGAGCCAACTAAAAGGAAGATATAAATAGAAAACAATATTACCCTGAACAATTGTGGTTCTAACCAGCATACATTAAAGTCTTAATAAAATTATTTTTGAAAATACTCTTCGATTTTTAAAGTTATACTTACAGTGAAATAAAACACACTAGGTTTATTAATCAGATTCTTAATATAAAATGATTCCAGAGTTCAAGACCCTTATAACCACCTTATTGAAATAATTTTAATGAAATAATGTATTTAAATGCTACATACATTTTAATTTGCTGTCTATAGTATCACTTACAGATTTTTGAATTAAATTCTAATGATGAAAGTTAAATATGAAAAGATCAGTTCAGGCGCACCTGGGTGGCTCAGTTGGTTGAGTGTCTGACTTCGGCTCAGGTCATGATCTCACGGTTTGTGGGTTCGAGCCCCGCATTGGGCTCTGTGCTGACAGCTCAGAGCCTGGAGCCTGTCTTTGGATTCTGTGTCTCCCCCTCTCTCTGAACCTCCCCTGCTCATGCTGTCTGTCTGCCTGACTCTCTCTCTCTCTCTCAAAAATAAATTAAAAACATTAAAAATTTTTTTAAAAGATCAGTTCAAAAAAATTGTATTTTAATGTGTATGCCATAAAATTTGAACATGATTTTAAATACTATCACCTTATTTAAAGAGGTACAAATATATCCCCAAGCATTAGATACAATTAAATTTTATAAACTTTAGAAAGAAATAATTTTTCAGCTGAGTCTTATCTACAGAAAAACTAAGTTGCAGTGATGTATGGGAAAAAAATGAACTTTGTATCTCTGTTTCCTATCACATCATTGTATCCAGAGAGGATTTCCTTCTCCATTGGTCACCCTTTTTCTTGTTATTTTGGGAAAAGTGTAAAGAAAAAGGACAGAAGTGTAGTGTGGGCTCATACCTGCCCAGACAATGTGAACACACAGGGGATGTGATAATAAAGAAATGATGTTTATGGGGGTCCTTGATGGCTCAGTTAAGTACCGATTTCATCTTGATTTCATTTCATGGGTTCAAGCTCAGCATTGCACTGTCAGCACAGAGCCTGCTTGGGATTCTCTCTTTCCCTATCTCTGCCCCTCCCCCACTCATGCTCACTCTCTCCCTCTCAAAATAAATAAACAAACTTAAAAAAATTAAGTTTAAAACATCAATTTTCCCCTACCTTAAGCCATTTGGATTACAAACAAAAGAATTCTCTCATTTCTTCCTTAAAAAAAAGCAATGATTATCTTTAGTGAAAGCAGGTGAATGAATAAACTGTTGACTGGAAATAAAATAATTAACCATGTTAAAGTACCCGTTAAAATGTCCTGTCATCAAATCATTGTCAACAGATTTAGTTCCTCTCATACCCTACAAAGCAGAGCTCCAAATGGATGGAATAAATATACCTGAAAGAAAATACTACAAGAATTGAAGAAGTAAGGTCTTGCCCCACTGAGCCTCCTGTGGGCAAGAGGTAATCATAGTATTGATTCTTTCATAACCACACCAAGTCTCATTTGGGCTTCTTAACAGAATGGTATAGCTGCATGTTTTCATTTGACTAATGATCAAATTTCCCAGCCAATGTAATTAGAACAACCAGGTCACTGAGCACTCCTAATTAATGAGAAATTCAAAGCCAATTTCATACACCACCTAGGTTTAATTTTCCATTCACCTGTTGCTATTAACTTGCAGGCAGTAAAACACCCTGAGAGGTTTGACCAAAAGTTAGATGTTTTTACTTAGATTTATCTTAAACAGGGCCTTTGGCACACAACTGATTTTTCCACTTTCCCCCAACACACACACACACTTCAAGTACCTCTGTAATCACATTATATGAAATGATTTATTCTACCAATTACAAGAATAGCCAGTTCAAAGTGGGAAGTGCTAACATCAAGTGTCAAGTAGGCAAAGCAAATGTAAAAAAAAAAAAAAAGTAAAAAAAATGCAAAGATTTTTTTCCCCCTGCTGCACCTTCAATTCCTAGGACAGTGGCTGGTACATACGAGGCACTTGGTAAAAATTTTTTGAGTGAAGGGGCGCCTGGGTGGCTCAGTCGGTTAAGTGTCCAACTTCAGCTCAGGTCATGATCTCACAGTTTGTGAGTTCGAGCCCCAAGCTGGGCTCTGTGCTGACAGCTCAGAGCCTGGAGCCTCCTTCAGATTCTGTGTCTCCCTCTCTTTCTGCCCCTCCTCTGCTCTCTCTCTTAAAAAGAAATAAATGTTAAAAAATTAAAAAAAAATTTTTTTGAGTGAATAACTGTCTTGTTCTTTATCACTAATACTTGTCATACGGTTCCAGGTATTGCCTTTGAAACTCCATTAACCTTCTTTACCAGACACACTCGGGGAGGCATCAACCTCACCGGATAGTCCCACAAGCACCCATCTACAGGCTATTTCTAGTATCACCGCAACATGAAACATCTGTTAGCCCAAAATACACTGCACTCAGTATACTATGCTGGCTTCCATAAAAGTCTCTCCTATTTCAATTCAGATGCTACCTAGAAGTTGCTTTTTTATGCCCAATTGAGATTTGATGTATGGCAGCCTACGTCCAATCATGAGATAGAACCACAGAATGGGTTAAACAGAGAAAGATTAATATAAAGAATAAAAGATAAATGATGATAAAAGAGTGATTTTAAAATAAAAGGAAACTCTATTTGGTACTCTAGGGGTAAAGGAAAATACCCAAAGGACAAATTTAGAAGAAGTGGTCCCCTTCCCAAATCTGGGGTTCAGACCTCATTGAAGAAGGTATATTTCAGCCCAAAGAGCAGTAAACAGCCTGGAGCTAGTCTTCAATCTCACTGGCAAGTGGAAGGCTACCCTCCAGAACAGAGGAACAGAACAGGTGATCAGCACCAGAGGCATGGGCATGCAAAAGTGGTGAAACCCCTCCAGGCTGCAAAGGGAATCTGGGAGCCAGTGAAATTCATAGGCCTTTCTTTGGACACTGGTCCAGGCAGGAAGCCTTTGGGACACCAGTTGCCATTTCAAGAAGGGGATAGAAAGGTTATCACCAGACAAATGTTGCAAGGTGGCTATCACAGAGCCTATGGCTGGGGTGGAGAGCTACCAGATGTTTACACTCTGACACCACTGAAACTGCCCAACCCTGCTTCCATTTGCTACAGCAGGAGACCCCATTCCCTGCAATGTCCCTCCAGAGCCCTTTACTGAGAAAAGTTAATACCATGCTTGCTGTGAAAGAGAGAGGGCTAAAGGAATCCCTTCTATTATCTCAGGTCAAATATTAAAGAGTAAATTTGGAGCTGAAATGCAATAAATTAATAATGGCACAGACTGTTATATTTCAAAAAATATGTATGCTTCTTTTGTGCATGAGCCAGTTGACATGTACAAACATAAGTCCCAACTTGGGCATAAGGCAACCTCCAGAGAACTGTTTCCCAGAATGGACATTTCCCCTGAGGTTACCTCAAAGTAAACTCTCAAAGTGAGGGCAGGCATAAACTTATAACCAAATAAGTTTAGAAACACATTTCTCCTGAAATATATCCAGACAGAACCCAAATGTCCTAAATGGTAAGAAGACTTTTCTAACAGAATGATTATAATTACAGAGAATCAATCCACTCTCATTCTCCTGATCCTGACATTTATGCCCACATTGTTGGGTTTTTTTTTCTTTATTACCTAAAATTACACAATATTTCAATAACTCAATTTTGTTCTTCACCAATGGAAGTCTCATATATATCATACCAAGGTACATTAAAACCTTGGATTGCAAGTCATTTGTTCTGTGAGTGTACCACAAGACAAGCAAACATTTCTGATAAATTTTAACTTGATAAATGAGCAATGTCTTGCAATACGAGTAGAACATGATACCAAATGTCACACGATCATAACTGAGCCAATGGTTCTTGAAATTTGCTTTGATATACAAGTATTTTGGATTATAAGTGTATTTCCAGAATGAATTATGCTCACAAACCAAGGTTTTACTGTACTTGCTACATCCATTGCATTGTTTTGACCCTTCAGTCAAAGGATCCTTTGATTCTTAGACATATACAAAGCATACATACCTCAAAACAACAAAAAGCATTATAATCCATTAAGTTTGGCAAACTCTCCAGTGAGTTTCTATATGTCTGAAATTATAATAAGGGAGACAATCTAAATATTTTCATTTCTAGAAATTCTGCTCACCTCCAGATCTCAGAAACAGGTTCCAAAGGAACTCAATTTAATCATTCATGCACAGCCATTGGTTTTCCTAAAAATGACAATTCCTGACAGTTGCAAGACTGCTTCAAAAGTTCAAGCATAAAAGAGGAAAATAAAAGGAGTCAATGTTTACTCTTTATGATACACCAGCTCTAGAGTGTGTACATCTATCCGTCTTTCCCTAAAAGAAGTAAATAAGAAAGAAACTTCACATTACCTTGTAACTCTTGAAATATAGGAGGACCCAGAAGGCCAGAGTCATAAAACCTATTAAATATTCTTCTATGACATGACCTGAGGAAAGGACTCCAATAAAATTTATGGAAGTATTAGAGTGTAAAGTGAAGTGTTTCTCCTCTAAGAGTGAATAGCATCTTGAAAGAAAAAAACAATTAGCTAATAAAATTAAGCTCCCATCTTGAATTTTCTGAACTAATCCTGATTATACCATGCTTCCTCAAGTATCCCCTTAGTGCATTTCTAAATGTATTTGTTTTAAAACAATTTTCACTTAGATTAACTAGGCACCATTGTGGAGGGAGATTTCAATTCCTCTTGAAAAGAGGTTTGATAAATTGTTTTTACTGCCCAGGGAAAGTCTGGGGAAACTTGGTAGAAGTTAATAAATTATGCTCTCAGTTTGGAAATTTTTATATTTTTTATTGTTAATTTATTAAACAGTTGCCAGAACCTCCATTTTCTTACACCCCAGGAATCCCTCCTTGTGCAAATATCGGAAACAACTAACAATTAATGAAACAATGAGGCAAAGAATATATGTCTTGATTAGTTATGCCAGATGTGCAGTTCAAACTGTAACCATGTAGCTGGAAAAGAATATTCTACTTAGGCTCTAACGGATAGGTATGTTAATCTCTACTATTCAAACTCCAGGCTCTTCTGAATAAACTGCCAAAATGTAGTTACCCTTATTTGTTTCTAATTATCTATCATGTGATTTATGACCAGGTCAGTGAATGTCCATTTTTTGAGAATCAGGTAATGGTTATAATTATATAGTTCTGCTAGAGAACTGGGTTATATCCAAGTTTAAGAGCTCAAGAGTGTTACCTGAATAAAATGTTCATTGAGTGACCACATACTATCTATATATAACTGTAACAAGATGTTAAATTGAGCTTTTTCTGTTTTCTCAGTTCTGAACAATAATTAGTGGAATATCACTATGGAAGACGTGCTAAGATACCATCTAAAGCTAGGAAGGGGGTATACAGTCTTATGACCGTCACCTAGAAAATTCTACAGTCAGGAGGATGGCCACAGTTTCCCTGAAGAGAAGAGAAGGGATAGCTAGGGTGGGAATAGGTGTGAGCTGCACTTCCACTGATAGCAAGGTGAATTCTTGTTTCCCATGGATATACGTCTGATAAAAAGGCATACCCAGAGGTGGAAGACATCCTAAAAATGGTTCCAACGACGAGTCAGATAGGATGAATCTCTAGAGAGAAGAGCAAGCAATGGGGACATTATCTAGAACTAAGATCTACCAATAGAGCAACCAAAACCAAAACCCAAAACCAAAACCAAAACAAACACAAGAGTATTTGGACACCTGTCCCAATTGAGAACATTTTAATAGCCAGGAGACACTTCTAAAGTCACCTCAGTTATTTACAACTCTTTTGCTTCCTTTACCTGTCTCATCCTTTCTCCACTCTCCCTTGCCCCCAAAGGCTAAAAGCACTGAATGGAGGAAGGAAGAAAGTACCAGAGGGAGGACTGAAAAAGATAGATTGAACTCTTCATTCCACTGCAGAGCTTGGAACCTGAGTCACGCCTGACCCGGAGGAGAGAAGTTGGACTGCATGAGATTGTGAAACTTTGATATTAGACAATGCTAGACTTTTCTACTCCTGAAAAATGAAATAGTTCTATTTATTAATACCTGAAAGTAAGTGGGAAAGAGAGCCAAACAAAAGACACAAGGCCAGATAGGAAACAAAGTACCGGCTTTGTTAACAGGTTGATGAAGCCCATTAAATACCTCAGAGCAATGGTCTAATGAAAGCTGGATGGAGATTATACCTTGTATGAGAATCTCTAAGTGAAGTTTCTTATTTCTTCCCCACCTTTCTAATGAGTCTGTGAGTACATCCCCTCCAAATGTGAGGGTGAATCCTTACTCTGCAATCTAAGGAAAATCCAACATAAAACACGCACACCAGTGCAGCAACAAAAGCAAGAAGAGAGACAGCAGGAAGAACCGTATTTCCCCACAGCATCCAGCACTGCACAGTGTGTGTTGTTTGGTCTGTGGGAAAAAGCCCAGTACAAAGAGTCACATGGATGAGAAGGACCTGAGGATCTTCTTGTAAGAGACGTAGGGGTCCTGGGATAAAGGGCAGCAAGTGAAGGGCATCTCACAGAACTGGTGGAGCCTGGGGTTCCTGAGAAGCTGAGTCCTATCTCAGGCTCTTCAGGAGATGGAAGGAGTGCCTGCTTAGGGATGTATTTTACCCTTTAATAGGGTGACACTTCCCCACATCCCCTTAGTAGAAAAATATTGCGCTGTGTCTGACCTATCTCAGCATATTTCTTCCTTGTTTAAGGGCAGAATTTGGAAGGAAGGGGAAGAAGAATGTCTCCTCTGAGGGGCAGAAACAGTTCTCACAACCTTACTTGGTGGCATTTTGGAAAACTGCTTATAAAAACAGACTTGGCACCTTTGGTGAAATGAACTTCTGGACTAGAGTGAATAATTCGTCTGAAGTCACCCGATTAGTAGCTCTACTCCCTACTTCCCTTTTTGCTGTGAACACCTAATGTTACCTAATGATGCAGTTCCATTACCCATGTTTCCAGCAATTTAGACCCCTTCATGTCTTCTTCTGACCTCCACTAAGAAGACTCAAATAAGACAGCTCTTTACAATACTATTCAATGGGCAAAGCAAAGAATATATTAAAATGACGCTTTAAACAAGGAACCTTTAGTGAATAACATTATTTTAAGCTAGTAGCTTTAAATGATGGTACTATTTATTATACTGATATTTGCTACTATGTGGGGCAGTACAGTTTTATTTTGTTTTATATTTCTAATAGAAATTTTACTTTAATTAGAAAAATGGAGAAAGGATTTTCAAAGGTGATATTTTTGTGTGTATGTTGTCTTGCTATATTTTACATGTTTATGTCAAATGCCTTTTGTTGTAAATATGTATATATCCTGTATTCTCATCAAGATCCACAGAACAAGTGGGGCACCTGGGTGGCTCAGTCTATTAAACATCTGACTTTGGCTCAGATCATGATTTCATAGTTCACAAGTTCAAGCCCCACGTTGGGCTCTGTGCTAACAGCTCAGAGCCTGGAGCCTGATTCACATTCTGTGTCTCCCTCTCTCTCTACCCTTTCCCTGCTAATGTTGTCTCTTTCTCACAAAAATAAAATTACCAAAAATATTTTTAATTAAAAAACTTTTTTAATTTAAAAAGATCCAAAGAACAAGAATCATATATCCACCTTTATGATAGCTAATATGGAGAAATCTGAGAGGGTGTTAAATAAAGAATTGTTGTTTTATCTCATGCAAAGGATTCAGAAGAGGAATATCATGATGCAGAAAAAGTTAACAATAGGTTAGGAATGACTAGAAACGTTTCCACTGGTACCTCGTACAGCTAAAGTGAAGATAGTCCAGCTCTAACTCCTGATTTCCTTTAAATCTCAGTTTATATATTCTATAAATTTATATATTCTATAAATATATACTCCATAGGAATGGTGCAAACAAGAAGCAGCATTCCAAGTAGCCATTTGTATTTCAATAAACCAAAGGTGAAGCCACACCTCACCTCAAACAGCTCTGGTGGTACTGAGCGAGTAGTAGGGGCATCAGAGGACCTGTTTGGGCCACTGGCACCCTCAATTGCCAGTTCTAGAGAGTATCAGCAGAACCAGAGGATGGCAAAAGATCCCAAGGAGGGCTGGCCTATGATTTCACGTGCTCCTTCCCACTCCTTTTCTTCCCTCTCAGCTTCTATTCAGCCTCAGAAACTTCACTGAAAGATCTATAGAGTGTCATTGGACAAAAAACAAAACAAAACACCCTGAATAACTGTATCAGAACTAATGCACATCCTTCAGTAGAACAGCCAGAGTGACTCTGGGATCATCCTTAGATGACCTACACCAATTCCTTTCTCTTTTTCCAAACCCTGAGCCAATATAGGACTCTCAGGCAAAATTAGAAAGTTTTTCCTTGGGGGATGTTGCTTGGGTCCCTACAATGCCTCTGTCCTCAGATGCTACAGCAAAACATCAGCAGGACTGGTGGCCCAGGGGAGTTTCAAGGTGCTTTTCCATCTTTACTGGGGAATATACCAGAAATTCTGCTTGGCTTCCTTTTTAAGCACCTTTATGTGGTTTGATAAGTACAAGATCTGAATTAGTGCATCGGGCTCCAGTGCATTTCCCCAAGGCATTCTCCGGTGCATGAGAGTTGAAGGGGAAGGGGGAGGGGGGAAAAGAGGTGGTGGTGATGGTGGAGGGCACTTAAGGGGAAGAGCACTGGGTGTTGTATGGAAACCAATTTGACAATAAAATATTATGGAAAAAAAAAGTAAATGGGAGGAGCTGAGCTGTCAAGTTTGTGTCGAAACTATTGCAGCCCAAAGCACAAGCCTATCTTACAGAGTCCTGGAATCTTCCATTGCTCCCAGACTCTTTCTCTTCCTGGCACATGAATATGAAGGATACAGTTACGTAGATTTAGAAGGCTGAGACTTGGAGTGGTAAGTAAATGTCAATTTATATTTCAAAGGTGTTTTTACCTGTCTCAGGATGACATATCATTTGCTCATTAGACACCCATCTACAATCAGCTCTGATGCAGAATGGACTTTGATCCACTTCTCACAGATTTGCTTGAGAGATTTAAACCCTCCTAATCTCCGGCTGGTTCACATGGACTGATAAAGTTTTTAGTTGAGTATTCAGCTGCAATCACCACTTCATTTGATCACTTAAATAGAGGAATGATTTTTTTTTTCTCTTGACTCTTTTAATCTTCTCCTTATTAACAAAAAAGGCCTTAGGTCAGGAGGTTGGCAGGGATATGAAGTGAATTACTGATCTCTTTGGAGAAAAGCTCTATACAAACATAACGTATTATTGCATCTGACCCTTCTAAAACCAAGCTTTCTGCCCTTTACAAAACTTTTGCCTCCTTTAGGGCTTTATGAATAATTGAAAACACCATATTTGTGTCTTCCTAAGTACTTTCCACATAGTATTACAAAACAGTATAGTCGAATGAAGATAGATTGCCTGGTCTCATATCCCAATTCTGATCATTTCTAAGTTTCTTAACCTTTCTTTGCTTCTGTCTGCTTATCTATAAAATGGTCATATAATAGTGCTTCTCTAATAAAACTGTTATACAGAATGAGTTAGTATATGTAAAGCATTGGAACAGTTGCTGACACAGATTTGTGTTCTATAATGTTAGCTGTGATTTCTCAAAACAATCTGTCTAAAAAGGAGACGGAGCAGGGCTTGGACTTGGGTGCCATCAACCTTAAAGGCCAAATGCAGCATTCCAGCATAGTTAAAAGTCTCTGCCCTTTTTAGCATATGTTACAGGAATGTGGAGGGATGACTGATCACTTTCCTAACTAAAAGGAAGATGGTTACTACAAAGACTGGCAGAAATGGGACAAGTCTGTGCCAATATACCTAGTACTGACATTTCAGCAACTTTCCCCCTCATTATAATACTAAAAATCATGCCCAGGATGGAGATTTAACATGCTAATTAGACATGCAACACATGAAGAACCATAACCTTTAAATACACAACTGCTAATTCGCCCCTCTATCTACATGTTAGGATGTCACCTTTTCCACACCTAAGCTTCTTTAAAAGAATGCTTCCTGACCTTTCCTCCAGGAGTCAGCCTGAGGAGTCTCTGTGCTGCCTCCCATGTACTCAAGCATAAGCCCTGATAAAGCCTTGCTGGAAACTCCCAGTTGGCCTCTTACCAATTTTTTAATATTTATTTATTTATTCTGAGAGAGAGAGAAAGAGTATAAGTAGAGGAGGGTCAGAGACAGGGAGGGAGTGAGTCCCAAGCAGGCTCCTCACTATCGTATAGAGCCTAATGCAGGGTTTAAACTCACAAACCTTGAGATGATGACCTGAACCAATGTCAAGAATCAGACATTCAACCAACTGAACAACCCGGGCACCCCATGCATTGTACTATGTGCTTTTCTTCTAAGTGTATTTCTTTATTTTGAGAGAGAGAATATGAGCAGGGGAGGGGCAGAGAGAGAGAGAGAATCCCAAGCATCTTTGCTGTGCACAGAGCCCAATGGGGACTCAATCACCAAAACCAAGGGTCTTGACACTTAATCAACTAAGCCACCTAGGCACTCCAACCTCTGACCAATTTCTATTGTTTAGAGAACCCAGTTCAGTATCAAAATGATGTATCTCAAAAATCCAAAATGAGGTTAAACTCTGAATTTTTACTCTCTTTGGAGTTAACTATCATCCGGATGTGTCTACCTCAGTAATAAACTCCACATGTATCACCTTGAGAAAACCCTTTCATTTTCTTTCTTGAATTTTGGTTCCTTAGTCTGTAAAATGGAGATAATAGTGATGCTCACTTCATGGGATTGCTCTCCAGCAAATGAGGAGAAGAATAAGAACCTGTGTGGTGAAATTCCGAGGCCTGTCACATAGCCCAAAGCCAGAATAATGTCTGGCAAGTGGTCAGGTAATGTAGAGCAGACAGGGTTGTTCTCTGCAAGGCCACAGTATTAACGATCAGGTGAACAAGGTCTGGCATTGGATCTCCAAAAGGCAAACACAGAAATGGTTGGGAAATCAAAGTCAATATAGGTCAGAGAAAAACAGAATACAGAGAAATAACATATTGAAGCAAATAGAAGAATATCTCCAATATTTTTTTATCCTCAAACAAGGTCCCTCTAGCATACAATATCCAATCTTTCCAATTATGTTACAAAAATGTGTGACAGGATGAATAACTGAATGTTGTCTTAAGAAGATTTTGGTTCTCTAATGGAGAAAGAAAAGAGATTGATACATTAGGGCTTCCCATAAGAAAGAAGGCAAATGGAAGGGTTATGCAAGATGTCTAGATGAATTGGCACTGTCCTCTCTTGTCCCATTGGAATCCTCATCCATCCCTCCCTCTAAGGGCAACACATTCAGGAGCTGGGCAAAGGGCTCTACCAAATGTGAGCATCAGACACAGGAATTAGTCAAGATGGTCTAATATTAATTAACATAGAATTAGTTTTGACAGAACATGAATGAGGCTGGCTGCTAACAGCCATTATTAAGAATTTAAAGGTCAAGTTCAAAGCAGGGGGCTGTTCTGTCCTAGTCAGGATCACTTCCAGCAGAAGTTTTCTATTCCAGTACATCTCAGTCTTACTCTCCACCTATTTCACCCATTTCTTGTTAAAATACAGATTCCTGTTTAGTAGGTCTGAATGAAGCTTGAGATTGAACACTTCAACAGTCTCCCACGTGATGTTGCTGTTGCTGCTCCAAGGGTCGACTTTGTGGAGCAGGGGTCTAGTTCTCTGAATAAGTCCCTCAGAGAAACTTTGACTGTGAGTGACCTCAATCTGAGAGCTTTTAAAAGAGCAACAATCTCATTGATTATCTTGCTAGATCTCTTTAGTCTCTCTAAAGGTTGAAAGGGTTTGCTCAGTTTTAGTCTCTAGGGAATGGGTAAATCATTCTCATTCTTTCAAAAAGTTGTGCATTGAAAATTAAGATGCTAGGCTCCCCCCAGTTCTTTCTGAGAGCCCTGCTCACTGAAGACCCAAGAGCTCTTTAGGGTGTGTCTTCCAGGCATGTTAGAGTTCTCCCTGTGGGATCCTGTCACTATTTTTTACAGGTCAGAGGAGTCAGATCACCCCCAGCAGTTAAATCAGCCACCTGGTTGGAACCAGAACACCCAGCTGTGACATGATGGGTTTGACAATCATATCTAAGGACTCATTCTACTCTAAAGAAACATGATTCTAGGCTCTGGTTTCTCCTATCAAAGTGTGAAGAGTTTTGTTTTAGTTACTGTTTGTTTAATTTTTTTTTTAATTTTTTAATGTTTATTTTTTTGAGGTGGGGAGAGGCAGAGAGGAGGGAGACAAAAAATCCAAAGCAGGCTCCAGGCTCTGAGCTGTCAGCACAGATTCTGATGTGGGGCTTGAATCCACAAACCACAAGGTCATGACCTGAGCCAAAGTCAGATGCTTAACTGACTGAGCCACCCAGGCGCCCCTATTTACTATTTGTTTTAATCAGAGTTAATGCACACCACTCAAAACAAAAGGGGGATGCTGACACAACATGCTCATTTCTTAGTGGAGGAGACAGCACCCCTTGTTGAGACATCTGATTATAACAAATTTAAATATGGCATGCAGTTAACCAAGGGAAAAGCAACCTCCTACAAAGTCAGCTTTAAAAAATTCTTTACAAATAGTCATGTGAATTCATCCATTTTCTATGCTATAGACAAAACTAACTTTTCCCTTTTACCTTGAACACTACTGTATAATCATTTTGAACAACAACAACAAAAGATATCTCTCTAAATATACCCAACAGCTTATCTTTACCCCCTTCAGTATTCACTCTCCTATTTTCCCAGTAACAACCATCATCTTCTAGCAAATACGCAAGTTAAATATTTCTTATGATTATGGTTTACTTCTTTTCAGTGTTGTAGAGCGGGCCTCCACTCCACAGCAGCAGGGAGCTCTTTTTCTTATTGTTTACTGAAAAATGTAGAAGAATGTTTGGTGTACAGAAAACCTAAAATCTTCTAAATCCAAACCCCAGATTCTAGTCTCATGGGAAGAAAAAAGATGAATACAAAGAGGAAAGGAGAGACACATTTGTGCATATAGAGTAAATATTTATAATATGCATTATACCTGCGGATGATTAAAAGACTTCAGATTTTTAGAATAAGCTTTACTATAAATAGTCATATTAACAAATGTCAATTATTTCATTGAAAAGATATTTATAGTTCAAATAGAAAGAAATAGCAATATTTGAAATAAAGCAGTTTATTATGACTAATTTAATGACAGAGGACAAGGTTCTGATGAGGGCAAATCTTTCATTTTTCTCCCTGTTAACTACATACATCTGCCTTATTCTATTTGTCAATATTTCTCCATCTCTGAAGACAATAGAATTTTGATAGCCTTCCAAATACTGACAAAACAAATCCTACTGTCATCAAGGGCTCTCACAGATCCACAAAAAGGAAATGGTGGAGGTAAAAGTGGAAGTGAACTCCAGGCGGTAGAAGCTCATTTCACCTGCACCACAAGTAACTGAGCGGGACCATCACTGACTGTGTTGGCTTCCCCAGTCAATGAAACATAAGTACACGGTCTTCCTGTCCCAGGCTTGTTTTAATTCTCCACTACAAAGCCCTTCATTCAATCATCTTCTATGTTCTAGTGCCTTATGAAAGTTCTCTTTCATGCAGAAAGTGTCAGTTTAGGTAGCTGGAGAAATGTTCTTTCTATTATTGCATTCATCTCCCAGTAATCCATTTGATAATAGCAATTATAATAACATCTGGAATTTAAACAGTGCCTTCAGCACTACTTTCTCATCAGTCACTTGCTATTTCTTTGATGGTTTTCCTCTCAGTGCTTACATATAAAATGGAAAGATGTAGAGGGCAGAATTATAAATAGCACTTTATAGGATACTTTAGTCAACTATGACAATGCCCAGAACAAATTACTGCAGACCGTTTTGTAATTTATGGTTTATGTGCCAAACTGCTCATAAAATTCAGGCTCAATAAAAGCCAGAAGGCCTTTGATAAGGGATCATCTGCTACAACCTCAGACCATCCAGAGAATAGAGGGTATACATTTTCCACGTGGCAGCATGGCATAGAGGAAAGAGCATTAACTTTGGAGTCAGAAAGACCAATAGTGAAATTGAAATTCTTGCTGTATCCTTATCAGCTGTGACCTTGTGAGCAAGTTTTTAAACTTCTTTAAAAGTTAGTTTCCACTGTAGGAAGTTGAAATGCAGCTCAAATTGTATAATATAGACATACAGTAGATACTCAATCAAAAATAGTTGTTATTTTTCCTATTCTCTAAATCTCAAAGATACTAGCTCTACACCTTCTTTGGTGTGTTACTGTTAAGAAAAATGGTCATTATGATTATTAAACATATATTTATCAAACATGTAATATATACTAGATTGTTATTATAGAATATATTTTGAGATGAGATATCTTAATACCTTATGGATAAGGAGACTGGGAAAATCACAACTTTTCAGTGACCTACCTAAAGCCTCCAGAGGTTTGTCACCTCTGGAACAAAGTTCTGACCACTCATCCTGGCTCACCAAGCCCTATAAGAGCTGGCCCTTTACTAATATCCTACTAACACATACTTACCCTTCACCAATGCACACCACACCCCATGTTTCCAAACTCAACAAGCTTGTTCTCTCTGTGTAGATTCCCTAAGTTGAGGGCCTCAGCTATGACTAAGTTAGTTGTAGTATATTGGTTTCTGTTACATCTATTCCAGTCTTGGTTTATGTCAAGGGTATTTTTAAATCCCCCCCCCCAATCCCAACCAGGACCTGACCACTGCAGCTGCCTCCATGTACCACTCTGCCCCTTTGAGGTCTGAGGTCTGCACCGGGAGGACACCCAACACTAACAGTGACCAAGATACCACCCAAGGCTCTTTGTGCTGTTCCTGAACTTCCCAGCTCTGGGTGAGCAATGTCCATGACCAGCTCGTAATGCCTCTGTAATGTTTCCTCCTGAGATAATAATACTTATTCTACTGGGTTGTAATGGTAAATAAATGAGGTAATGCATGCAAGGTGCCTGTGAACCCTAAATTCTGCCCAATTCTGTATATGTGTTTGGAGAGAGATGAATAGATGAATGTCAAGAAAGAGAAAAATATCAGAAACTCCACTTCTTAAAGTTCCAAAACTGCAAACAATTCTGTGGTAGACACAAATTTTCCCTGCCTAGGGTGCTTTAATAAATAATTAACCTTATAGCTATTTGCTTATAGCTAAGAGAGGAATCCTGTCCTATACCAATAAATTATTGCTGTAATATAAGGAACAAAACTGAGTAAGGTTGTATTTTTAAAAATACACATTTTAGTGTTTTCTCAAAACATTTCCAACAATTTGCAAAGAGACTATCTTAAATAAATCTCCGCACACCATAGGCTCTTCAGAACATGATGCTGAATAAAGCTGAGCTGCAGAAGCCCCTCAGACAGATAAGGTAGCAAAGAGGGCAAGATTGGAACAATAGTATGTGTGGCCAATAAGATTACCTTCAATGGAGTAGCACAGTTGTCTAAAGTTAGAGAGCTTTTGCCTTAATTATAAATATTATCAGTTCTAAATCAATTAAATTATTATAGGATATAGAACTATTTCCAGTGTACAAAACTAAGAGCATCCAAGACACAGACAAATGGAAAGTAATTCAGAAATGAGCCTTTTTGAATTTTGTTCCAAGTGCTCTTATGACAGAAGTTTAATGTAGGTCAACATGGAAATTTGACAATCAACAAAAACAGAGATAAGTGGATATATCACTAATATCTTTGAAAAATAATCTAAATACTTTTCTTAATTCAGTTCAGTTAATGCTTATTTAGTCTCTTTGACATGTAACACCATGCCTGCTACTCCATTATGTACCTTGTGATTCCCAAGACATCACTCAGTTTAAAGTTCACAAAATTTTTAAGCTTTCAATTTTTGCTTAATAGTTTTCACTCATTGATTTAGGACCTGCTCTTCAATATTTAGATAAATAATGAAACTTGAAAGAAAATCCAACCAACCTCGCTAAAGATAATACTCTTTCTTATCCTTTTCCATTTTTAAAGTTGTGATTTGTTTCTGCTGATTCAAAAATTCTATGATATCCCACAAAATCCCTACTCTCACAACTATTAGGATATATTTACACTCAGTACTTTAAAAACCTATTTCAACTTACACAAAAACATAAAAGAATAGCAATGAGGATTCATTATTCACATTGGAGATCACTTCACAAAAGAATTCATCATAGGTTTCCATTAAATATAGTGCTCTTTTCATGTAGTTATATTATTCAATTTACAAAATCATTTTTTCACACTTCTCAGGAAAGCATCTATTGCCCAAAATGAAGTAAAACATAATCTATGAAAATCAATACATTTCCTGATGGATCAAATGAAATAAGTCACATAGATTTCTATTAAATACGGACACACAGTTAAGTGTCCAACTTTTGCCTATTGTGGTGTGAAATAGTGGTGGACACTTGGGCTGTTTCCATAATTTGGCTATCATAGAAAAAACTGCTATAAACATTGGGGTACATATATTCCTTCAAGTTAGTATTTTTGTATTCCTTTGGGTAAATACCTGGTAGTACAATTGCTGGAGCATAGAGTAGTTTTATTTTCAACTTTTTGAAGAACTTCCAAACTGCTTTCCAGAGTAGCTGCACCAGTTTGCATTCCCACCAAAAGTGCAAAAGGGTTCCCTTTCTCCATATCCTTGTCAATATCTTTGCTTTTTTTTTGTGTTGTTGATTTTAGCCATTCTGACAGGTGTGAGGTGATATTCTCATTGTAGTTTTGATTTGTACTTTCCTGATGATTAGTGATGTTGAGCTTCTTTTCATGTGTCTATTGCCATCTGTAACCATACTTTAATGCTTTAATATTCTTCACAATATCCTTGGTGAGTTATGGTCAACCCAGTGCTTCAACATCTCCACTGATAAAAGAGGCCATTGCTTTCTAGATGGTTTGAAATTTTAGAATTTTATTCCTTATATTGGGGAAAAACTATCTCCTTTTGGCGTCCAACCATTGATCCAGCGGGTCATTCAAACAAATCAAAATAGCTTCCCACATGACGAATATAACATATTTGCATGTATTCAATATCATATTTCCCCAATATCTATGAATTTTTAATTAAATACCTAGAATTCCTTCCACCATCTTTTCTACAGCAGTATTTAAGTCCCTCCATATTCCTGACCATTCTCTGAAATATTTACAGTTTGTTCATGTAGCTTTTATAATTTGGTATCCAAAATTGAATGCCATCCTCCAAGCATGATCTGGACATTATACTGTAAGAGAAAAGGGACCATCACGTTCCCTCTCTAGATATTATATTTCTTTTAATGCCTCCTAAGATGGATGTGTTTAACAACACAGCAAATAGAGAAAAAGGATAGAGGAATTTCTTGAAGTCAGTGGTATAATTTTGCTGAATAATAAAAAACCAGAGATTCTGTCATATTTCTGTCTTCTCTAAGAAGGAAAATTATCTCTTGAAAGAAAAATTTAAAAGTGCTTCATCTCTTTTGTCAGACAACCATACTGAACTTATTCTCAATTTCAACTAGAAAATTTCCCCTTCATATGTAGACTGCTAAACCCCCTTCTATCTTTATTTGTAAAGCCAGCATTTAGATCCAAGCTTAGAATCTTAAATTTACTTTCATACCAGTGAATATCTATAATAATATTTTTTAGATTTTTATTTTGGGTTCATATTGAACTCCCAAGTTTATAGTTATGAACTCCGCATATTCATGCTTTTAGAAGGGTGTAACAGTTTGCCTGTTCCTCTCTTCTATCACCTTATACTGCTGTTTGCATTAAAATACATATCCACCTTCTTTCACGCCACCGTCTACAATATATTTTCTATAAAAGTGAATTAACCTCTTCAAGAGGCGGGTGATCTTGCCACCATTGGGTTTATTCAAATATAGGCTAGATATCAGTTACTGGTTACTAAGAATTCTCTTTCAGAAAAGAATTTATCTTGACATAAAAGACAAAAGCAAATATCCATTTTACTTATTATTTAAAAAGATATACCACTGATGTCAAGTAGCACATCTGTTTTTTATCTGTTTGTTTTATTGCTAATATATGACATTGAAGTCTCTTTTGATGTTCTCATTTTTTTCTGAGTTTTAATTTCTGAACTCCAGTCAAGGTCATGTTTGACACAAGATGTTTTGGGGAATGTTGGGTTTGGAACACTGCTCAAAATGAGGAAGAAGTTGTCCAAGAATCTAACCAGGATACAAACTTCTAGGATGATAAATATACTGATTAACTGGCTTTGTCTTCACCTACTAAAAATATAAACTTAAAGTTTGGCACTAGTTTACCAGAAATTCTTTAGAAAAATTCTTGAGAAGAATTTTCCAGGGAAAATAACCAGAACCAAGAGCCTTATCAATAGGAAAAATTTAAATAACCTGCAAGAAATACAAAATTAATGTACATAAATCTGTCACGTTTCTATCCACTAATAATGAAGCACCAAAAAGAGAAATTAAGAAGACAATCCCATTTATAATTGGACCAAAACCAATAAAATTCCTAGGAATAAACTTAACCAAGGAAGTGAAAGACCTATACTCTGAAAACTATAAAATACTGATGAAAAAAAATTCAAGATGACACAAACAAATGGAAAGATATTCCATGCTCAAGGGTTGAAAGAACAAATAATGCTAAAATGTTCATACTGCCCAAAGCAATCTACAAATTTAATGCAATCCTTATCAAAATACCAACAGCATTTTTCACAGAAATAGAACAAACAAAATTTGTATGGAACCACAAAGGCCCTGAACAGCCAAAATCATCTTGAAAAAAGGAAACAAAGATGGTTGTATCACAATTTCAGATTTCAATTTATACTACAAAGCTTTAGTAATTAAAACAGTATGGTATTGGCACATAGATCAATGGGACAGAATAGGAAGCCCAGAAACAAACCCATTATTATATCATCAATCGATCTTTGAAAAAAGAGACAAGAATATGCACTGGGAAAAAGACAGTCCTTTCAACAAATGATGTTGGGAAAACCGGACAGCTATCTCCATGCCAAAGAATGAAACTGGACCACTCTTTTACATCATCCACAAAAAGAAATTCAAAATGGATTGAGGAGTTACATGAGACCTGAGACAAAACAAAAGAAAAAATTCTAGAAGATAGCCAACGCAGTAATTTCTGACATCCATTGTAACATTTTTCTAGCTATGTCTCCTGAAGCAAGAGGAAAAAAAAGCAAAAATGAACTATTTAGAGTACATCAAAGTAAAAGGCTTCTTCACAGGAAAGGAAACTATCAACAAATAAAAGACAACCTACAGAATGGGAGAAGATATTTGCAAATGACACATCCAATAAAGGGCTAGTATCCAAAATATATAAAGAACTTAACACACACACAGAACAAATAATCCAATTAAAAAATGGGCACAAGGTATGAACAGACATTTCTCCAAAGAAGACATACAGATGACCAACAGACGCATGAAAAGACACTCAACATCAGTAATCATCAGTGAAATGCAAATAAAAACCACAATGAGATACCACCTCACACTTGTCAGATTGGATAAAATAAACTCAAGAAACAAGTGGTAAGGAGGTGGAGAAAAAAGAACCTTTGTGCTCTGATGGTGGGAATGGAAACTGGTGCAGTCACTGTGGAAGACAGTATGGAGTCTTAAAAAAAATTAAAAATAGAGCTACTCTATAATCCAGTAATTTAACTTCTGGATATTTACCCCCAAAAATGAAAACACTTATTCAAAAGGATATATGCACCCATATGTTTGTTGCAGCATTATTTACAATAGCCAGACTATGGAAGCAGCCCACATATTCATAAACTGATGAATGAATAAGAAAGATATAGTATATATATACTATGGAATATTATTCAGCCACAAAAAAATGAAACCTTGCCATTTGCAATGACATGGATGCAGCTAGAGAGTATAATGCTAAGTAAAATAGGTTAGTCAGAGAAAGACAAATACCATATGATTTCACTCATGTGGAATTTAAGAAACAAATGAAAAAAAGGGGGGAAGAAGAGATAAACCAAAAAACAGATTGTTAAATACAGAGAACAAACAGGTGGTTACCAGAAGGGAGGTAAGTGAGGAATGGGTGAAATAGGTGAAGGGAATTAAGAGCACACTTGATGAGCATTGAGTAATATATAGAATTGTTGCATTGCTACATTGTACACCTGAAACTAGTTTAACACCCTGTGTTATCTATACTGGAATTAAAATTAAATATAAAAATGCTTTGAAACTCCTCATAGGATTATGGCTTTCTCTGCCCCCACCCACATCCTCATTTAACATCACAGAACTATCACAAAAATGCACAAGGATTCTGATATACAGTTGCCATCTATTTTCTATTTATCTTTCCTATACTTTTTTAAAAAGGCATCTTAAGGGCTAACAATACTGTAAAAGTTTTCTTGAATAACCATGCCATTCCTATAACATCTTTAGTTGCTTAATATTCTGTCGTGCCTCCCTGATACCCTATAAATTTATTGGAGATAGCAATGACATCTGGTCTTCCAGATGTACCCCCAAGCAACTAAAAATAGGCAAATTTGCTGAACTGAGCTCTTCACCAAAAGCTATCCCTACAATAAATGTTTTAAAGATAAAGTTATTTTATGCACCAGTATTTTTGCTTTGTAGTAATAATCTGTCTGTCAACTTTTAGTAAACAGTATTTTTCTGATTAGTTTTCATTCATTTGCTGCCCCTGATAGCCTTTTAATTAGGTTGCTTGTTTGTCAAATGCCAGTTTTCTATGCTTGTTCTTCATGGAATCAAAAGTAATCAGGGCAGGTGTTGTATAAATTGTATACGATGACATGCTGTCATGATCAACTGCTAATTAATTTCAGATTGTTTCTGCCTCTGTGATGTGGATGCACTCTCTCAAATGAAAAACAATAAACAATTATTACACATTTTGTGTTTGTTAAAGCATTTCATAATTAATATTAGAAATTAATTCTTAAGCAAGTGTTTTTGTGTTTTCATCCAGCAGACTGTTAACGGACTCTGTTGTCTAGAAACTATTGTTTATTTTCTTTTTTTTCTCTAATAAACCAGTGATTGTTTCTAGGCAACATAAGGATATATGGGGAGGAAAAAATTCCCCTTGGCTATGATTAAAGAAGAAACATTTACTTTTTTTTTCAATTTTTCAATGTTTTTAATTGATTTTTGAGAGACACAGAGAGACAGGGTGAGCAGGGGAGGGTCAGAGAAAGAGGGAGATACAGAATCTGAAAACAGGTTCCAGGCTCTGAGCTAGCTGTCAGCACAGAGCCCGATGCAGGGCTCGAACCCACTTAACCATGAGATCATGACCTGAGCCGAAGCCAGACACATAGTCGACGGAGCCACCCAGGCGCCCCGAAGAAACATTTTAAAGAGGATTTGGTAAGAGCATGTTTCATATTTTCAGCAACAAAAAATATCACCCAACAACTATTGAGTTTTTTCTATGTACCAAGTACTTAACATGTATCATGCCATTTAACTCTTACACCAAATAAGTGGCATTGGTACTACCATGATATAAATTAAGAATCTCTTGTGCCAGTAGACCACTTATCATTTACTAGCGTTTCAGATGAGTTGTGCAAAATGATACAGCATTGGCTAAGCAGTAAGATTTTTGGGGAAAGGGGGAAATGCAAAAGACCCGAGTCAGCACAAAGAAGGCACGGGCGCCCATATGCTCATTACCTCCTAGTAAGTTTGTCAAGCAGGATTCCCTGTTGAACTCTTGGTGTGATTCCACATTCTTTGTCTTTAACAGGGTGTGTATGATATAGCAGTTGGGTCAGGGGAAAATCATCAAACTGTGTTCTAAGTGCTGATGAGGGGTACCAGTAGTGTTTAGAAGTTGTCTGGAAAGCTAGCTCCCGGGCCCTAGAAACTTGAGGCCTGAAATATCTCAGCCCCTCCTGTCATCAGCTCCCAGAGTATCTGCTCCTACTGACAGGAAGAGAGACCTGGGCCTTAGTAAACTCTTGTCCAGGGGACCCAGAATGAATAGTCTCTAGTTATGTTTGGATTATTTTATTAATTGAATCACAGAAATTGAGTTTTAGGGAGGTTAAATTACTTACCCAGGATCAGAAGACAGTTGAATAATATCACTGGAATATCAAAAGAATAAATTGATCTAGAACTGTGAACCTGTGAAACTACTATTTGGAATAAAATAGCCAAAAACTGTGACTGTTTACTATCAGCAGTCTGCAAATAAAGACTACCAAGATGTCATCCATGTAAAAAGAAATGAAAGCAAAAAGAAGTATGAGACGCAAGAGGAGATTATGAACAAAACAACTGACAAACGTGCAGATAATTTTCAATAAACACTCTCTGAATTAAGAAATAAAAGGAAAACCATACCTAATCTGTAAATTAAAAAAGAAAGAACAAATAATGGAAAGTAATACAACATAAGTCAGGATAAGATTATAGGAGTCTATATATTCCAGGGCATAAGTGTCTTTGGGAGAAGGATTTTGATATAATATTTAGGCTCAAGATATGTACGATAATATTTCAAAAATAAGTATTTAGAAAGAGAAAAATATATAGTTATGAAACAGAACAAGAAAAATGAATAAGAAAACAAGGATAGCCTATCAAAAGATTACAGAGCCAAGAGAAATGAAACATAAAGAAGTGGAATAAAATGAAAATCACAAAATAAAATGAAAGAAATATGTGTAAGTATTCCAGTAATAAAAATAATTTTTTTTTAAATCTTGACACGTTATGTTTAAATGAAGTTGCTTTTACAACACCAAAGGATTAATCATCCATTTCCTATAGAAAAGGTAGCTACTTTTTTGCATAGACCTCAAGTATATTGTAGTATAGAGGTGGAATTTAAGGAAAGGTATTAAGCAGGCTGGGTTGTAGCTTATAGGAAAGTAATAAATTGTATCATTTATCTTGAATGTATCATAGATAAGCTGCTATATAACGATTGCCACTTCAGATAGCTGTGAAATTAGGTGATTAACTAGTTGTTACTTAACCTTCTAATTTCTGTATAAGTCTAATTACATGAAATAGAAGTTGGGGTTTTGATTTATTACTTTGCTTTTCTGTTTGGAGTGTCATTGTA
>PJEM01013504.1:0-40473 GCA_004023845.1 Helogale parvula | reverse complement strand
CCCCCCCCATGCTGTATTCGCCTCTCCCACAGCGGCCCTCTCCAGGCCTGTGACCTCCTCCCCGGGCAGGCGGGTTGAGTGCCTCCTTCCTGGCCTGAGGGACCCCCAGCTGGCAGTCCCCTTCCTGATCCTTCTTTTTCCCAGAATGCCTTGCGCTGCTCATCCCCCTGGGGACCCCAGAGCACAGGGAGGCTCAGGTAGGTGCCATCTCTCAGGACCTCCCTCCTGGATCTGACATTCGAGACATCCATTTTAAAATGGATATTAAAAAAATTTTTTTTAATATTTGTTTATTTCTGAGAGACAGAGGGACAGAGCATGAGCAGGGTCCAACTCGTGGCTCAAACACACAAACTGCGAGATGGTGACCTGAGCTGAAGTTGGACGCTCAACTGACTGAGCCCCCCGGGCGCCCCAAGACCTGTTTGATTCTAGAAGAGATGGATTAGCCCTGAGGAGCAGTGCATGGCCGCTCTGGCCGGGCTGCAGGGAAGACGAGGGAGGGGCTGGGAGGCGGCCTGTGTCCTGCGTCCTCAGGGAGTCAGGGAGGAAGCTCAGGGTCGGGTCCCCTGTGGCAGCCCCTGGTCCCCTGCGAGTGTGGTCTCTGGGGACTTGTGTCACACCCCCCCACGGGGAGGCCCTGGTGTGGGCGGCTGCGTGAGGGCTGCAACGTGTGGCACCGGAGGGGACGGAGGGAGGGGGGCGCGGCACCATCAACTGCAGACAGACCTGAGCTCTCGTCAGCGGTGGGGACTCAGGGTCTCTCTTAGGCAGGCGCCGGTCAACTGGGGGGGGGCTCCCAGGGGCCCTCCTGTGACCACAGTGTGGCCTGCTCCTGGGGCTGCTGCTGTGTGACCAGTTCCACTGAGCCCCCAGGGGCCACCTCCTTGACTCCGTCGGCCCCTCTGCAGTAGCGGGGTGCCGGGGACACCTGGAGATATCCCGCCTCCCCCACCCTGCACCCCGGAATCACACAGCACCGTCACCTGGGTCCCCAATGTCCCCCCGGCACCCTGGAATCACACAGCACCGTCACCTGGGTCCCCCCCACCCCCCTGCACCTCAGCTTGTCTTCCTGTCCAGGCCTTCACATCCCCGACCCTGCCCTCCATTGCCTGGCTACCTCTATCCCTTCTGAGGCTCAGCCCACCCATCCTCTCCTCCAGGAAGCCCTCCCTGACCACCTCCCTCGTAGAGCTCGGCCTCCACTTTGGGGCAAACTCTCTCCTTGTGGCTCCTGTCCCCACCCCAGTGTAAGTGGGTTCAGTTCAGAACAGCAGTCAGTTCAGGACTGACAAATAAAGCCTGTGAAGAAGCGAGGGAGAGAATGAGTGCATATATAGCCGTGGGGCGGAGAGGGGGTGAGACAGGCCTCTGTGGTCCCCGGGGGGCCGGGAAAGGGCACAGCCCAGCAGGCCTTTCCCCCACTCCTTGCCATGATCACAGGGCCTCTGATTCATTCCCCGGCGCCCGGCCCCAGCACAAAGCAGAGCCGCGGTCCCCGGGGTTTGCAGCAAGGCCCGGCTCCGGCCCGCTCCCTCCCTCCTGTCAGCGTGGCCATGACTTAGGAGGCTCCGGGCCCTGTCTCCAGGCCTGGGGGGACCAATCACCCTGTCGTGGGGCGGGGGAGGCCGAGGTCGGCAGGCTGGCGGGCACCAGCAGGGAGGAAGCGACCCTGGCCTTTGCTTCCCTGAGGCCCTGAGGGTGCGCGGGGCAGTGGTGGGGGGCTGCGTCCCTGGGGGTGTTCAGGGGCCCCCCCCCGCGCCGCCCCGCATCTGCGGAGCCCGAGTGCGCCTGCGCGGGCCTTGCATTAGTATTCCCTGTGCAGACGCTGGCAAAGAAATGACTCACACACCGGTTGACTAATTTGAAAGTAAGCTGTTTTTGCTGCGAGTGGAAAGGTTCAGTGAATCTTAAAAACTAAGCGTTCTAGAGCTTTCCTTCTGCAGGGCGGGCGGCTCTGCCACCAAATGTCTCTCTGGTCGGCTTCACCTGCAGCAGCCACGGTGGGGGGACTGTGGCCAGTTAGTAGCCCTCCTCGGGGTGGCGGGGACACAGGTGCATCCACTGCCCAGGACACATGCTGGGGGGCTTGGGGCTGGGGCCCAGGAGGGGCCTCTTGTGGGGGGATTGCACCAAGGGGCTCATCTCCCCCACACGAGGGCAGCTACTATCCCCGCCTTTTACAGACAGGCAGTCGAGAGGCACAGAGAGGTCAGAAATTCATCTGAGGTCACACAGCTGCCATGGACAGAAGGCAGGGTTATGACCAGGGCTGCCGCTGGCTTTCCCAACTTAGGTCCCCACCTGGGGGTTAGAGAGGTGAATGGGGAGGGGGGTGGACATTTTACGCTGCTGAGGGGACAGGCCCGAACAGACTGCAGAAGTGCGGAGGCTCTGGGGCGTGGGGGAGGCAGGGGTGAGAGCAGCAGGTGGCCCAGGGTGGGTGGCAGTGGAGAAGGGAGCGAGGGGGTCAGCAGGACGCCGGCACCGACCAGGAGGACGTGAGGGGAAGAGCCGTAAAATAGACTCCTGAGAGCCTGCGTGGAGTAACTCACCCCTCCAGGCCTGCGCTCCCCTGACCCACCCCCTGCACTAAGTGGTCCACGCCCCGGAGTCACCCTTCTCCCCTCCCTGACCTTCCTCACCGGCCGCACGACCCAGGGGTACTGTCCATCTGGTGCATGGCCGAGGGGAACCCCAGGATGGGTCAGATGCCGCCCACCCGCATGGGGCCAAGCACTGAGCCTCCCCGTGGGCACCTGCTCAGGCTGAGGGAGCCCGGGGGGAGAGGGGCCTTGACCTCAGGAAGTGAAGTCACAGGCCCGATGGAGGCCAGAGGGAGAGCTCTCACACCCTCGGCTCTCAGGCAGCTGCCCCTGGGCTGCCCTTGGTTTGCTGCGTGCCTTGGGGGAGCGGGTCTGATGCGCCGTGCCTCAGTTTCCGCCCCTGCCCTCGCAGCAGGGCTCCGAGGTCATGTCGTGCCCCTCATCTCCGCACACAGCAGCTCTGACAGGGAGCCT
The DNA here is from genome assembly GCA_004023845.1 of Helogale parvula. Classification (NCBI taxonomy): domain Eukaryota; kingdom Metazoa; phylum Chordata; class Mammalia; order Carnivora; family Herpestidae; genus Helogale; species Helogale parvula. The sequence continues at coordinate 37,450 of PJEM01013504.1, read as the reverse complement.
CGTAACACACGCTTGCCGAGGCCGAGGCCCCAGGTCGGTGCGCTGGGCTCCCGGGGGAAGTGCCCGATCCGGCCGGCTGGGAGGCCGCCTGCTTCGGGCTCGCTGTGTGACCCGGGCGGGCAGCGCTGCCCCTCTGCCACCGTGCCGATAACCGCGGTCCCGGTCTCCCGGGGACCTCGGGAGGCCCTGACAAGGGGGCCCACAGAAGACGCTTGGCACAGGCTCCTGGCATCTTTAAGTGCCCCATTAGGGCTTGCTGTGATAATTAGGAACTGGCGGCGGTGTGACTGGCACCCGGCCCGGGGCGGGCTCGGCCGCCGGGCAGCCGCCAGCCCGCTCTGCAGCCGCCCCCCCTCCCCGGGGAAGAGGGGCAGAAAATTGAAAAACTCGGTCTAACCAGCAGAGCCCCGTCCTCCCCGGCGCTGAAACGCAAGCCAGAGATAACACTCTCCGGAATAGGTTTACTAAAGTCAACCCATCACAAGTGCGGACACGCTCGGAGATAAGAGAAGTCAGTGAGTTCTTAATATCCTGCCCGGCGCGCGGGGGGAATAAATGAGGACGGGACTCGCGGCCCAGGCTGCACATAGCCCGCCGCGCCCCGCCGCCATCCATCAGCCCGGGTGTCGGGCGGCGGCGCCGGTCCTGGGCTCAGGGACCATGGTAGCCATAGGGATGGAGTCGGATGCATCCTTTCAAAAATAGATCTGCTTAAAATTCATTAACTCAGACAACTCTGCCATAAGAAGCAATCAATTCCTTGAACTCTATAATCATGCTCCTCCCAGGGACCCCTTCCTCAGAGTCCGTGAAGCTCATAAAGACGGTTTGGGTCCCACGGAAGGAGGGGTGCGAGGGGACACGAGGGAAGAAGCGCCGCCTTGATGTTCCGCAGCCGCTCGGACCCGATTGCTTCCTGCTGCACCCGTTTCTGGAGCGAGTGGCTCGGCACTCCGGCCGGGGTGGGGGGAACCGCTCAGCCCCTGCCCCTATGCTTCCCTCCTGGAACCTTCCATTCAACTCTTCCCTTTCCAGACACCTGGTTGTCCCTGGAACACCTCATCTCACAATTAAAACCTCTCCCTCTCTCCCCCCACCCCGAACCTGTTTCTTCGGCATCAGCCCCATCCTTTGGCCCTGATGGAAACCTGGGGACCCTCAGGGCCTCCCCAGCCACACGGTGACCCCTCCCCTGGGCCCCCTCCCCTAGAATTCCGGCTGCTTCCTGCCCCTGCCTGTCCAGCCGGAGAACCCCACCACGGGGTGGGGGAGGTCGGATCTTGTGGGGTCGAGCGGGCAGGAGCTGCTAACGCAATGAGGTGCCCCTTGTATGCAGACTCGAGGCAAGTGCAGGAAAGCCTGGAAGCTTCCAGACTGTGTGCCCTGTGCTCACAGTTGATACAGTTCAGTTCGATCTGCTTAACAAACATTTACCCAGTGCACGCCGTCAGCGGAGCACGGGGCCCCATGGGAGCACCCCTCTGTTGCTCCCTGCCTCACCCTCCTCCCTGCCTGCACCTAGGCACCTTCCAGAAGCTTCTCTGGAGACATATCCACCCGCAGCCTCTCCAGTTTCACTCCAGGCGTCTCTGATGGGGGCAGAGCCACAGACGCCCTCACTCTGCATCCACTCTGCTGGCAACCTTGCCGCCATGACCCACGGAAGGGGCGTTTCCCGGGGACAGCGCCTGCTCGGGGCACGGGCTGGGCAGCGGGGGTGTCCCGGTGACCAGAACACATGCGCCCCAGAGGGCAGTGGCTGCAGCGGGGTAATCCCAAACCGGTGACTGCCTCCCGCCCACTCTGGGCTCCTGACCGAGCCAGACCCACGGCTCATGGTGGAGACAGGGCCCGGCGGCCTGGACCGCAGTGTGAGGACGGGCCGTCATCTTGGACCGGCTCCGGGAGCCCCCACTCATCTTTGCCCCCTGATCCCCGGGGCTAGCGCCAAGCCATCATCGTAATAATGCTAATCAGCCACAACCCACACGCCAGGCACCCACCCAGGCACCCGGGCGAGGGTGCACGCCCCCAGCCCCCCCAGAGCCCTCTGAGGGAGGCACGGCTATTATCCCCATTTTACAGATGGGGGAGTGAGGACACAGAGAGGTTTAGCTTCCAGCCAAGGTCACCCTGCTAGCGAGAGGGGCACTCAAACTGCGAGGACGTGACCCGCAGGTGGCTCTCTCCTTCCCAGCTCGCCCCTCCCCGCCCCCGCCCCGCGGCCTGAGGATGGACGGGACCTCGCAGCCCCCGTGTGTATCCGTGGCTTCCTCCGCCCGTTCGCTGCTCAAACGCTGACAAACACCCAGGCACTGGGGATTCAGGGACGAGCTGGACAGGCCCCGCCCCCGCCCCCGTGTCCATGCGGCCCCCCAGCTGGAAGGAAGGCATCTAGAGGCGGCACCCCAAGAGGCAGGTGGGGAGGGCCTCTTCGGGCCCCCTGCCCCCCACAACGTGGGGGATGGGGGCGGGCTGCGCCGACTGCCTCTGAACCCTCCCCAGGAGACGCAGGGCTCACCCGCCGGGGTGGGGGGCTCAGACTCACCCGCCTCCGGCTTTGCTCATATCATCTTTCTTGGCCACTTCTAATTTATCTGGCCGCTGCCGGGTCACGGGCTAAGCCCTCCTAAAGCCTCTGCCGAATGAAGTGGGGATGGAGAACCTGTCAGCGGCCGTGGCACCATGGGATCGCGGCTCTGCCCGCAAGCCGGGCACCTCGGCCACAGGGTGATCAGGAAAACTTTGGGAACTTAACTGGCCCAAGACTTGATTTTTTTTTTTTTATCCTGGTCCGGAGGCTGAAACTGTGTTCCCATCCGCACCTCCCTCTTATGTCCCCCAGGGTTCTTCAAATCAAAAAAAAAAAATTGTGAGTGACAGGGAAGCGAGTCCCTCTTGAATTGCTGAACACGTGCTCAGCCTTGGAAGACTGGCCTCCACGTCAGGGCTGTGAATTGCTCTCTCGCTCCGATGAAAAGTGAACCTGTCCACCGTATCCGTATTTCTGTCCTTTGTACTGAAGCCTGGCCCTCACGTTCTCTCTGAATAAAAATAGCCACTTGGCCCTGAGGTAGAAAGCCAGGGGGCCCCCCTGCCCCGGCAAAGCCCCCTAGTTCCCATCTGGACAGCAGAGCAGCTCTGAACACTTCTTCCCATTTCTTTCTGGGTTTTTCTAAAAGTGGAGGATTCGGGGCTCCTGGGGGGCTCAGTCGGTTGAGCGTCCGGCTTCGGCTCAGGTCATGATCTCACGGTTCGTGGGTTTGAGCCCCGCATCAGGCTCTGTGCTGACAGCTCAGAGCCTGGAGCTGCTTCAGATTCTGGGTCTCCCTCTCTCTCTCTGACTCTCCCCTGCTAATGCTGTCTCTCTCTCTCTCAAAAATAAATAAAACATTAAAAAAAAAAAAGAGTGGAGGATCCTAAACTCTGACCGTGGACATGACCAATCACCTGCCCGCCCTTCCCGACAGAGGTTGCCACAAGGATCTGGGGCTAGGAGGAGGGTCCCAATTTTTGACAGTTCGATACCATCCACGTTCCCTTCAAAAGCTCATGCTGCTGAAAATCCCAGTCCCGCTCCTTTTCCCTCCGAGATATGTCGTACTGACATGTCTCCATAAACGCAGCCCTAAACCCACTACGCAAAGATCAGAGGGAAGGGGCTAGATCCCCGACGTCCCCTCTGCCCGACGTAAGGGACCTGAGTGAAGTGGCACCTGGGTCGCTTAGTCGAATTAGTGGAATTAGCAGCGGGCTCCTTGTCCAGCTCGGCCACCTCTTGGTCACACGTCGTGCAGTGTCTGACCTTCGGGGCTCGTGGGCCTGTTCCCGGGTCGTCCGGATGTTGCCCGGAGGTGGTGGAACCCCCTGAAGGCAGCCATCCCTGACCCGCCCCGTGATCCTGCTCACGGCTGTGGCGGGGAGTCCACCGCTCGCTGTGTTCTCTGCAAACCCCTCCGGTGCTGCCCTGGCCTCCCGCGCGGCCGGCTTGCAGCTGTCACGGCCAGGGCTGCTCTCCTGAACTTTCCTGTTGCAGGAACCACCGGGTTTTACCCAGTACTGGGTTCATCTCACAAGGACGAAATCCACCTTCGATTTTACTTTTTTTTTTTTTAACAGATTTTATTTTTTAAGTCATCTCTACACCCACCACGGGGCTCAAACTTACGACTCTGAGATCGAGAGCTGTGCCCTCCACCAACTGAGCCAGCCAGGCGCCCCAAAGATCTCATTTTTATTTAGTTAGTTGATTTTTTAATTTTTTAAATGTTTAATTTTGTGTGTGTTAGAGAGAGAAGCAGAGAGAAGGCGACACAGAATTGGACACAGGCTTCAGGCTCAGAGCTGTCAGCCCAGAGCCCGATGCGGGACTTGAACCTGTGAACTGTGACATCATGACCTGAGCTGAAGTCGGATGTTCAACCCACTGAGCCACCCAGACACCCCTGAAAAAATTTTTGTTTAATGTTTATTTATTTTTGAGAAACAGAGAGAGAGACAGAATGTAGGGGAGGGGCAGAGTGAGAGAGAGAGACACACAGAATCCCAAGCAGGCTCTGAGCTGTCAGCACAACCCCGACCCGGGGCTCGAACCCACAACCCCCAGATCAAGAGTCTTTCACCCGAGCCAGCCGGGCGCCCCTGAAATCCACCTTGAAAACCAGTTTCCAAGCACCCCCTCTACTGCAATGTGGCTGCTACCTACAGGCTGCGCTTGTGCCTGGGGGAGAGTGAGCCCTGGCGAGAGGCAGTGCGGGGCCAGCACCCACCGTGCGCAGAGCCCTGACGGGCACCGCATGGGACGGGCTGACGGTGTCACAGGCACCCCGTCCGCTGCGCACTGTCTTGTTACTGAGGTGGAATTCACTGACGTGAAACGCACCCTTTGTAAATGAGCGGGGCGGTGGCCTCCAGCGCAGCACCTCCTCTCCCGCCCACTCCCGACGGAGCTGCCGGACCCACTAGGCAGCCTGACCCCACCCCTCACAACCGGCGGCTGGCCTCCTTGCTGTCCCTACGCCTCCGCCGGGCGCTTCCTGCCACTGTGGCCTGTGGCCTGTGGCCTCGGTGCCTGGCTGCTCTCCTCCAGCCTGCTCTCCGGCTCCCTCCGGGGCGCAGCAGGTGCGGGAGCTCCGTCCCTTCCACGGCCGAGCATAGGTCGCTGTGTGGACGGGCCACGTTTGCCTCTCCTGTCCTCTGTCCGTGGGCCTTTGGGCTCTTCTTGTCTTCTGGCTGCTGCGAGTGTATGTGAACGTGTCTAATTTAGGGACTGTCTCTCATCCCCAATCCGCAGATGAGAAAACTGAGGCCCCACGTTTCAGTGGCTTGCCCTACCCGCCGGAGGCTGCGGAGCTGCGGCCTCGGGGTCTCCGTGGAGAGGCGCTCGCGGCCACAAAATAAGCTTCACAGCTTCCCCGCTTTCAACCGTTCTTTGCACATTCCCTGTCTTTCAACCCCGATCCTCCTTCTCAGTCAAAGATCCGTGTTACGATTTAGTGAACTTCTAGAAGGTAACCCAGGGGTGTTCCTAGAGTCCCCACCAGTGCCCCGTGTCACACGCGTGGCTCACTGATGGGGCGGAGGCTTGATCCTCAGACCGGAAAGTGCGTGAGTGCGGGAGGCGGGGCGGGCCGGGGCAGGGCAGGACGCATGGCCACCGGGGGCACACAGGGGCTCGGGCACGTCATGCCGGCGCCAGTCCCAGCTGGGGGTCAGGGGGCCACGGCTCCTTCTGGGGGGCGAGGGCACTGCAGGCTCCTTGCTGGGTGGGCAAAGCCCCTGCCAGGAGGTGGAGGGCCGTGCCCTGGGCACGTAGCAGGTGCCGGTGGTTGGCAGAAAGGCCGGCGAGGGCAGCAGGGACTGGTCGTGAGATGGTAAGTCGGGCTCCTCCTGCTCTGGGCAGATGGGCTTCTGATGGTTCTCCCATTTCCCGCTTGGGGAGAACGAGGCCCAGATTGTGCATCGGCTCAGGGGCAGGAGGCGGCTGGGCCCCCACGAACGGGTTTTGGGGGACCCTAAATCCCAAAGACACTGGATTCCAAAAGGACAAACTGGTGTTTCAGAAGTTGTGTGAGCTGTGCGGGCCCAGGCACACGACGGGCCTCCTGGTTCTCCGCCGGAGCGCCCGGCTGGCCAGAGCTGGGGCCAGGGGGGTCCTCTGACCCGGGAGGCTGGCCTCCCCCCCATTCCCCCAGAAACACCGAGTTCTCCAACCTCTCCGTCACTGGCACGCGGGACAGGGCACCGTGGCCAAACGGACGACCCCACTTTTGCTGTGCTTGTGACCCAGCGCCTCGGAAGGGCACGTTTTCCCAAACTCCCTCCCCGCAAGCCTGGGTGTGCATGACGTTCCGGAAGGTCTGTCTGTCTGCCGCCGGATCCGGCCCGCCCTCCGGCCAGCAGCCACGGTGACCTCTCTTCCCCGGGGTCTACACAAGTTTGGAGAAGGTAGGATCCTACAGAGGGTCCTTTCTGTCTCTGATAGCACGCTTTGTTCTCTTAACAGCCTTTTTGAGGTAGAATTTATATATATAATAATCACCCATCTTAAGTGTGTAATTCGATCGTGTTTAGTAAATTTGCAGTAAATTTTAGAGCATTTCCAACGCTGAAAAGCCACCTCGCGGCCTCCTAATCTGTGTTTTGTGTCTTCGCGGCTGGGCGCTGTGCTCCCCGCTCTGTGAGTAATGACGGGCTCTCTCCAAGCACTTCGCCCCCCACCAGGTTCTGAGGGGTTTCCGAGGACACGTGTCCCGAGGGCACGGCAGCTGGCATAGGTCCCGTCTTTACTGCCCACTCACAGCCGTGGGAGCGGGGACCCAGCTCCGCTGAGTCGTGGGGTGAGCCGTGGCTCCCCGACCATCCTGGAGTCTTTGGGGGTGAGGGGGCCCCAAATCCGCTGGCAAGCATAGCAGCAAAGGCGGACCAACCAAACAAGCGAAGCAAAGACTGTATTCCGAGCTTGCTGGAACGGGGGCGGGGAGGGGGGAGGGGTGGTTGGACTCAGGCAGGTCCCTACGGAGCCGTGGCCTGGGGAGGGTGGGGGTGGCTCGCGGGGGGTGGGGTGTCCTATGTGATGTGTCCGGGGGCAGGCATGGCTTTCTCTGGTCAGGTCCAAGTTGCAGGTGGGCACGAATTTGGGCAGCTTGAGCTCCTGGTCATGTCCGGCCTCTTGGAACTGACCGGCACAGGAGTCGTCGTCTAGCTGTCTGGGTTGTCACTGGGGGTGGCCTTCCGGGCTCCCGCACTCACCGTGGCCTGGCTTCCCGGGCCGGTTACTGTCTATAACGGGGTCTCCCGCCAGGCTGCTGCGGGCCGTGGGACAGAGGTCTGTTTCTCTATCTGGTCTGGCCACGGTCCCCTTGTGTACTGGGTCTCTGCCAGGTGTTCTCATAAGGGACCCGTGGAGGGGTCCTTCATAAGGGAAGAGGCACGAGCAGTAGGAGGTGAGGCAGGAGGCCTGCGGCCCCAGGCTGAGGATCCGGGAACCACCGGAAGCTGGAGGAGGCAGGAAGGCCCCCCCGACGGCCTTCAGACGGAGCGCGGCCCGCGGACGCTTCGGGTTTGACTTCTGGCCTCCAGAACTGAGGGAGTAAACCTCTGTTCTTCTCAGCCACCGAATCGGACTTGTTACGGCGGTCACCGGGGTGGATGCCCTCGTGCCCTGCGTCACAGGGTCCGTGTGGGAGGGGCCGGGGCGCGGTGGCGGCGGCGGCGGCAAAGCTGGAAGGACTCAGAGAGAGACCGAGACCCACACCAGGGTTCCCAGCGGGACTGAGGCCATATCCGCTCATGCCTTCGTTTGTTATTTGCTCGGCCCCGAGATGGGTCAGAGGACTGAGTGTCGCCTCGGACCAAGCTTGTCCCCCAGGCTCGCCCGTGATCCTGCCTGAGCCCCTCGCCCCACCTGCTGAGCGCCTCGCCTTTGGTCTGTGCACCTGCACCCCTCCCCCGTCCAGGCTGTCATCTGAACCTCCGGGACTCGGGCTCTCCTCTGCTCTAATCCCCAGGAATTGAGGTGAAATCCAGATGTCACACCAGGGTCGCTGATGATGGCCTTGCTTTGTTGTCCATCTTCGTTCCAGAGCGGCCTTAAAGTGGCTTATGGGACAGCACCCAAACAGCAAGGTAGCCTAGAAGGAGGCTGGGACTTGGGTGGTCAGGGCCAGGGGAAGGGAGGCCAGCGTGAGGACCAGTGAAGACGCCCAGGGCAGGCTGTGGCAGTCCAAGGGAAGAGGGGTTGCAAGCCAGTGAGGTACAAGCGAGAGATGGCTGGGCTGGGGCTCAGTGAAGGGCTCAGCCAGACAAAGGCACGTAGTCAGAGCTCTGCCCGGGACAGAACCCCTCCGGTCAACCCCATCTCTCTCCCTCCTGGGCTGGCCAGATCTTATCCAGGGGGTTGGGGGGTAGTCTGGTTTTGTTTGTCGTTGTCTTTCCCTTTGGGGAAGCTTTCCCTGCCCATCAGGGGGCCCCATGCCACCTGCAGGGGGACGGATGTGACATAAGAGGCCCGTTGGAGTCGGGCTGGGAATTGCTGAGAGAGGGAAACTGTCACGCTCTGGATGAGCCACGGTGACGGTGACGACCTAAGTAGGTGGGCACTGACCCTCCTCCAGCCTCCAGGACACTCAGCGGTGGCCACTTGCTTCGAGGAGGAACAAGGCCAGGGCCCCAGGGTGGGCAGGGCTGAGCAGAAAGGAAAGGCGTTAGGTAAAGAGAGATCCCCATTGGCATGTCTCCTGCTCCTGGATCCAGCCATGCCTGATATCCTGACATCTTCTCCCAGACATCGCCGTTAGGTGGGTCAACAAAGCCCTCACAGAGTGCCCTCCAAGGCTGCTCACACCAGTGTCTGCTCTGGGAAGGATGGAGCAGGGCAGGGGCAGTCTTTGGGGACTGCTAATACCTGTTTGTCTCATCTGTGGCTTTGGTGGCCTTTGGGCTGTGGTGGGGCCCAGCTGTGCTCCCTGAACTCGGGATCCAGTGCCCCTTCATGGCCTCCCCCCATGGACAGCAGGGTTGACGTTGGTGGTCCGATTTAGGCCATCGGTACTGCTGACCGCTGGTGGTGGGCCAGACCCTGCGCGGGTGCGTTTTGGGGACGTGGCTGTAGTAAAGATCAGGACAGACAGGTACTGATCCATGGAGAGCGCAGACTACTGGGCTGGGTCAGCAGAGGCCCCCACAGGATCACGGCATGCCCCCCCCCCCACCATGAGGGACCACTAAGGTCAGCTAGTCCAAGAAGGAGACTATGGGGTTTTTTCCCCTTAGAAATTACTCTGTTTCTTTAGCGGGACACAGAGGAGTAGAGAATCAAGATATTTTTCAAGCATTAACGTTTTGTTCTTAGCTCTGGTCCTTCCCCCACAATGGGGCTTCTCGACCTTGGTTCTGTTGACCTCCGGGGCTGGATCGTCCTTTGTCGTGGGGGCCGCACTGGATGTTGGTGTGGGCGTCAGCAGCGTCCCTCCAGTGGGGTCTCCAGGCATTGCCGGGTGTCCCCTGGAGGGAACGACACCCCTTGGGCTGAGCACCTGCCTCCCAGGGACTTTGGCCACCACAGCCCGGACACAGGAAGCCACAGCAGGAGAGAGGGAGGGAGGAAGTTAATACTGTTTGGTGATATTTTTTTTTGTAGTAAAATATACCATAAAACGCACCTTAACACTTAAAAAGAGCGCTGCTGAGTGGCTTTAAGTGTATTCTTGGCGTGGTGTGAGCACCTCCACCATTCATTTCCGGAACTGCCCCCCCCCCCGCCCCGCCCCCGCCGTCCCAGTCTCTGTTGTGGCTCTGACTCCAGGCACCTCCTCCAAGGGGGACCAGGCAGGGTGTGGCCTGTGACCGGCCACTTCACCCCCGAGACGTCCTCAAGGTCCGTCTGTGCGGTGACAGGGAGCAGCACCTCCTCCCGTTGTATGACCACGGGCCGTTCGTCCGTCCACAGGTGGACACGCCGGGCCGCCTCTGCCTCCGGGCTTCTGTGAAGAAAGCGGCTCCGACGCGGTGTGCACGGTAAGTCCTGCTCTCGGTCCCTCGGGTGCGCGCCCAGCAGTGGGCCGGCGGGACTGGTGTTCTGAGTTCTGAGGACATGTGCTGTTTGGAAGATAATTCTTTTTTTTTTTTTTTTTTTGAATAAATGTTCCTATATTTTTGAGAGTGTGAGAGAGAGACGGAGTGCAAGCAGGGGAGAGGCAGAGACAGGGAGGCACAGAATCGGAAGCAGGCTCCAGGCTCCGAGCTGTCAGCACACAGCCCAATGTGGGGTTCAAACCCATGAACTGCGAGATTGTGACCTGAGCCAAAGTTGGGCGCTTCACCCACTGAGCCCCCCAGGCGCCCTAGAAGCAGATCCTTGACTTCACAATTTCACAGTTGGCTTCTGAGGTTGGTCTGCAGAGGCGAGAGGGGAGCTGGGGGCTGGCGGACAGCGCATGGGCAGCCTGAGTCATCACCAAGTCCCCAGCCTCAGGGATCCGGGGTGATGGGGGCCACCGAACTGAGGGGTGGCTTTTGCCACTAACAGGTTGGGTCCTGAGCAGCGCGGAATTACGGTGAAACAGAGTCACACTTGCCGCTTGCACGGCTGGGTCTGCGGCTTGAGACTCGTGCTGTTCCAGGGCCCAGGGCTCCCCGCTGCCGAGCGTGACCACGGGATTTCTAGCCTGGAAATGTTTGCGGGATGGGGGCTGCCCAACACCTACATGGACCGTAAAGAAATTTCCAACAGGAAGCCACGGAAGACTCAGCTGCAGCGCCATGAGTGCCTGTGAGTCCTCCAAGATCAACACGGCCCGAGGCCCGCCAAGGCCCGAACAAGGAGGGCTTGCTGCCGGGGGCCGGCCGGGCGGCCGTCAGAGGCTGCACACCGTGGCCTCGGGACAAGGCCTTCAGTCAGGCCCGTCCGTCTGGGGCCTCCTTCGGGGCGGAGCTCAGTGGCAGGACCAGGTGTGCCAGAGGGATGCACAGAGGCCGTCTGTCTGTCTGATCGGGCTCATGCTGATGGTGGCGGGACCTCAGGGGCCCCGCAGAAGGGCTCTGGCATCCGTCATCCTCAAAGGCAGGGCCCCCACAGTCTACAGGGCTCTCTCAGGACCCTCGGGGGGAGAAGGCCGCACACTGCCCCTCACAGAGGAGGAGCCCGGGCTCAGAGGGAGCGAGGCCCCATCAGTGGGGACCTCAACGCTGGCGCCCGGCCCCCTCTCCTGGCGCTGCCCTGCGCCCGGGCGTGGCGTCCTGTCTGCTTCTTTCTGGCCTGGTTTGTATTGGGGTTGGGGCGGCCCTGGGGCCAGGGTGCAGGTGCTGGCTGGGGGGCTGGGGAGGGCTGAGCAGCGGCTCCCGAAGACCATGGGCGCTCGGACTCTGCAGGAGTTTGAGGAGGCTCAGCTGTCTCCCTTCTGCCACCCGACCCAGGGGGACTGAAAAGGGGGAGGCTGATGACAGCCCGGCTGCCCTGTGCGCCCTAGAGCAAGGCCCTTACCCTCTCTGCCCTTCTGGTCCCTGGACCCGGGAGGCCTCCTGTAAGGGGAGGCGGGGGGTGAGACCAGAGGCGGCGACTCAGGTAAAGCCCAGCGGGACGCCCAGCACACGAGGCGAGCATGCGGTAAGTGTCCCCCGGGGGTGGGGGGGCATGTAGGCTCTGCCGGGCGGGGGGTGGGGGGTGGACCTGCAGGGGGGCGTCTGCATGGCTGAAAGGTTCAGAGGATCTTCCAGAGCCAGACGCCGCTCGGGAGAGGGGCCAAGGCTCAGGGGTGGGCGCAGCGCCGATGCCGGCGTGCGGCTCCTGTCCCGCTGGGCACCCCCTCTGGTGACTGTCTTCTGATGCCACCCAGGCAGTTGGAAGGGACAAAGGGAACTCGGGTGCTGAGCACACGTTCTACCTGGAGCCCAGGGTCTGGCTGGAGGCAGCGACAGGTTCCAGTTGAGCAGATCCAACTCGCAAGGGCCCTGAACCGGCTGATGTGCTGGCTGGGCACGGAGACAGAGGCGCTGGGCCGGGTGGGCTCCGGGGCTCTGGACCGATGCCCACAGCGGGGCTTGCCTCAGCACAGGGCGAACCCACACGGTGGGTCGAGTGTGTTTAAAGAGGCCTGGCGGGGACCCCAAGGCACCTGAGGGACTCGCCAGCTCGCCGCCAGTTGCTGACACTCAGGTGCCCACATGGTCTCCGACAGCGACGCTGGGAGGGGGGTGTGGAGGCTGGGGACCATTGTCTGCAGGGGCGCAGCCGCTCTGTGCTTCCAGAACTCCTCACAGACCTGGGAGAACAGACAGGAGAGGAAGGGGCGTGAGTCTCTCTCCTCTTGCACAAAACAGGGATCAAGGGAGCGTTGGATGTGGTGTCTGGTGGGCACCCAGCCAGATTAGGTGCCTTCCTCCTTCCGAAGCGGGGGGAACAAAGCCCTGCCCTGCTCACGGGTGGATGACTGGGCATCTGAGGATCTCTGAGGCTCTGTTGGCAGCAAAGGGCCAAGCAAAGCATGGAAGGTGGTGGGCCACTGAGAAGGTGTACATGAGAGGGGCCTGGAAGAGGTGACGGAGAGCTGTGCTTGGGGATCTGGCAGAGGGCCCTCATTAGAAGAAGCAACGTGTGCAAAGGCCCGGGGGTAGGAGCCTTCCTGGTGTCTGAGCTACAGGAACGGGCTGGTGTGGCCGGAGGGCAGAGAGGAAAGAGAGAGCCAGAAAATGCAGTGCGGGGTGCCATACTTAGCTGCCTGTGGGGGAGAAGCAGGGAGGCCAGCAGGAGGTCATCACCTCGATGTAGACCGGATGCTGGAGGCTGACACTGGGGGCAGGGCGGCATAGAGAAGGAAAGACATGATTGGATTCTGAACACATTTTGAGGATCAAACCCACACGATCGACCAATAGCTGGGCTGTGGGGTGTGAGAGGAGAGTGGGGAGGACGTTTCTGAGCGTTCTGGCGGGAGCAGGGGGCGCAGAGGTGAGTGCTCGCCCTGGGGCATGAAAGTGACGGGGGGGGGGGGAGCTAGTGGAGACACATGGCCAGCTGCTGAGCCCACCTCCAGCTTCCCAGCTGATGGTCCTCCCAGGGCTGCCCCCCCAACCCCAAACCAAGAGGAATTGAGGCTGGGGGAGGGGGTTCTGGGGAGAAGGTCTCCGAGCCTGAAGCACGAGAGGCCAGGGTCGGCCTGTGGGCAGACAAGACGCTGGACAGCCAGGAGCCTGCGCCCCCCGGAGACCTTGCTTCCAGCACCAGCGAGCCCACCGGACGCGGCACCACGAGGCTCGAGCTGTCGCCTCTCACGCTGTGTATGCGCTCACAGGCGCGCTCACACTCGGGTCCTGAAGGTGGTGATACTCGCGAGGTTTCAGCGACTTGCGTTTTTCTCTTTATCCTTGTCTCTATTTTCTAAATTTTCTTTTTAAAAAATTTTTTTAACATTTATTTATTTATTTTTGGGAGACAGGGAGAGACAGATCACGAGGAGGGGAGGGGCAGAGAGAGAGGGAGACCCAGAATCTGAAGCAGGCTCCAGGCTCTGAGCTAGCTGTCAGCAGAGCCCAACACAGGGCTTGAACCCACGAACATGAGATCATGACCTGAGCCAAAGTTGGACGTTCAACCGACTGAGCCAACCAGGCACCTCTACTTTCTAAAGTTTCTAAAACAAACACGTGACACCCACCTCCCCTCTCCCTGGCCTGGCCAAGGGACGTACTTTGTTTCCCTTAAAAGACGCCCATCAGCCCATCAGGCAGACACAGAGATTCCACTTGCGAAACAGTGTTGCAAGGAACGTATCTGAAACAAGACAACACGGTCAGACAGGGTGAAGCCACCACAGTCCCCTTCTGCTAATCAGCAGTAGCGCTCCCGTCCCTGGGTGTCCTCAGCAAGAATGATCCTCATTGTCACCGCCGCTCTGCGCTGCGCGTGCTGTGGGGTAGCCATGGATACTGGTCTCTGTTGAATTTGTATAAACAGAGGGAAATATTTCTGTGTGAGAACCGACAAGAAACAAGATCACAGATGAAGTCAGGTCCCTGGCATGCAAAACACAGCCCGAGGAAAATGAACGGAAAAAAGACTGGAAGGAAATGCAGTGTGAATGTTGTCTGAAATGACGACGACTTTGCTTTCTTCTTAGTTTTCGGCCTTTTCCAACGCAGTCTTCAAACGTGGGTCCTTCTTTGAAAGAGAGAAACAACTCCAGTGACTTTGCTTCTAAGCAGTCTCCCGGTCCTCGAAGCCCGGGAACCGCTAGCTTCCTGGTCCGATGTCCCTCCTCCCGCTCAAGGTGTCCGGTCTCATCCGTGCGGATGCCCAGCAAACAGGGAGTCGGGAAGTGAGCTGCCCTCCGGGACCCCTCAGCCAGAGGGGACCACCGCCATCTGTACTGCCCCTGACGCGTGCTGCAGGGACGCCACCCACAGGCCTGGGACAGGGTGGAAGGTTCCAGAGCCGCAGGGCCCTCACCTGGTCACCTGGCCCAGAGCCGCCCCGAGGGGAGAGCGGGCGTCAGTTACTGGCCGAGGCCTCTGGGTGGCTCCACCTGCCCTAGGCTTGGCCACGGTCCGGTCCCCTCCTGCCTCTTGCCTGTCCCAGCTGGCTCCCAAATGTCTGTCCTCTGGGCCAGCGGCAGCTGAGGACCTGAAAACCACTGGCTAGGGAGGCCTGGAAATGTTTCTGTCCTCGCTGTAGCTGAAGGGGCAGGAAATGACCCTGGGCCCCCGAATCCCTACTTGTTGGGAACAGAAATATGTACGAAGTACAGTCGCTTTCGTGCAGAGAAGGTCAAAGATCTGGGGCGTGAGTCACGGGGGCGGGGGGGGGGCCTGGACGAAGGTGGGAAACCCTGACACGTGGGGGGCGGGCAGGGCAGATCCCAGGCCCCAGCGGGGGACCGGGGGCAGTGGGTTCTTCTCACCCCCCTTCCCCCTCCCGCCCTGTCCCACAGGATGGGATTGCCACTGACCTCTTCTCTGCTCGTCTCCGCCCTCCCACCCCTCCGGGTGCCCCTCCTGGGCGCCCCTCCAGCTGGGGTGGCCAGACCTTGGGCCGTCTGGAGGCCAAGGCAGCCGTTTGGTTGGGCTTTGCAGCGGCGTGATGGGAAGGTTTATTGACCAGGCCCTGCAGTCTGGATTGTGTCTAGTGCAGCTGTCTGCGCTCGCTCCCAGGAGGGGTGACAACATCAAGCCACCTGGCTGAGCTTGCTGGGAACGGGCGTCGGGAGCTGTAACTGGGAGGCCGGGGGCCGCCATGGGGGCCTGTCAGGGGGCCCCCTGCATGCAACTGCAGGCCCCGTGATCTTGAGACAAAGGCCTCTCTTGTCACCGTCCCCCCCCCCCCCCCGGAGTCACCTTACCCCAGGCCTGACCAGCCCTGGGCCACACCCTGGAGGCCTGCAAGGTCCCTCGGAGGTGCCTGTGCCACCCCCAGAGGCCTGGGCTCCGCACCCACCCCCACGGAGGAGGGGGGAGGCCTGGGCTCCGCACCCACCCCCACAGAGGAGGGGAGAGGCCTGGGCTCTGCACCCACCCCCACAGAGGAGGGGGGAGGCCTGGGCTCTGCACCCACCCCCACAGAGGAGGGGGGAGGCCTGGGCTCTGCACCCACCCCCACAGAGGAGGGGGGAGGCCTGGGCTCTGCACCCACCCCCACAGAGGAGGGGGGAGGCCTGGGCTCTGCACCCACCCCCACAGAGGAGGGGAGAGGCCTGGGCTCTGCACCCACCCCCACAGAGGAGGGGAGAGGCCTGGGCTCTGCACCCACCCCCACAGAGGGGGGGTCTGGGCTCTGCACCCACCCCCACAGAGGAGGGGGCTGGGCGGTCGGGAGGAAAGACTCCGATGTATTGTCATCTTAATGCTCGCCCAATGAGGTGTGAAATTCTGTGTTTCCAAAATTTGTTATCAGCGGAGCTCCGTGTCCTCTCGCAGGCTGCATTGAGGAAATTTGGGAGAAGCGGTGTGATTGCCGCGACATGAGTTATGACAAGCCGGTGGCTCCATGGCTGGGAGCGCTCGATGGGGGGGGATTTATCACTCCGGAGAGAGCCTTCAACAGGCCTCATTAGGCTGGAAACGATAATGAATATGTCCCCTTCACCTGTTTTCATTAATAACGGCTCCCCTCTTATCTTTTTGCCACACGTACCATTCTCTGATGAAACGCATCCGCCCCGAGGGCGGGAGTGCAGCGGGGAGAGGGGCGCCCGGCTCCCGCGCCCCCCTCTCCGCCCCTCCGCCCCTCCGCCTCCTCCAGCCTGGGCCGGCAGGGGGCGCCGGGGGCTCGCCAACAGCCGTGAGGCCACGGGGCAGCTGTCCTGCCCTTCAGGGCCGGGCGGGGCTGGGGCAGGGGCCAGCTAGACGTGCAGGGAGGAGCCTCAAGGCTTCTGGAAACTTCCAGGCCTTTACCTCCTCCCTGCTTCCTCCAGCCATGCTTGAACCTTAGCCAAACGCAGACCTTCCCTGGGTGTTTCCCGCGATTTCTTAGAGGGAAGACAGGGCTGTGGAAGTGAGCGCCTGCAGGGGGTCGGGGCAGACATCACCTCCACTGCTTCTCCTGGCCTCCCTGCCCCCAGCCCCTCCTCCGGGCCCTGCCTGGGTTCTCCTGGCCTCCCCAAGGCGCCCAGCGGTGGCCCCTTTGCTGGGTCCGCCATCCCTGCCCCTGCAGCCGTCGCTGGAGTTTTTTAAGGCTCCGACCTTGTCTTTCCCCCTCTCAGAGCCTGTCTGAGGCGACCCCCTGACTCTGCCCAGCAGCCTGGCCGGGCAGCCCCTCCGACCTTCAGGGACAGCTGCCCCCCTCTCTCCAGTGGGTCTCTGACAAGGCTCCCAAAATAGCCAGGCACGTTGGCGCCCTGGCCTTTCCTGGCTCAAGCTCCTCGCGCTGCTGGGAAGGCCTCCCCCTCCCCTGCATTTGGCAAACTCATCTGTACCCTTCAAGGCCCATCCCCAAGGTCACCGCCAATGGGAAGCCTTCCAAAGAAAGGCTCTCAGGCCCTGCCCAGGCCACCTTGGCACCCAGGCAGCTCGGCTAGTGGGAGAGGGCTTCCCGCCCGGGGCAGGGCCATGCTGCGCAGGGGGCTTCGGGTCAGACAGGCCCTCCTGTCTCTCCCCCTCTTGGCACCGCTGGCTGCCGGCTACCTTGGGGCACATGGGGGCAGAGAGCGGACGTCAACGTTCGTACTGGTGTCGTTTCTACCTTGCAGGTCGGGATGATGAGGCCCAGCGTCCCCACCATCTGTCCGTCTGTCTGTCTGTGCTCTTCTGCACAGCGATCCCCTCCCTTCTCTGAATCCCACCTTCCTCCTGCAACGGGGAGCTCACTCCCCAGGCCACACTGAATCCTAGCTGTGATCCGCACCAGGCTTCCCGGCTGGGCCACCCTAGACCCGGGGAGAAGGTGCAGACGTGGCCACTGTGTTCGGGGCCCCCCGTTCTGCTTGGCTGGTGGGCCCACTAGGCCAGCCGGCCTTGGAGACCCCTGGATAAAGCGACAGCCGGGCCTTTGCATGTCATCTTGCTCAGACCTAGCCTTGCAGGATGACAAGTGACGGGCTTGAGGAGGGGTCCTCAAGAGGAGGAAACAGTGCTGAGGCCCGGAGGCGGGGCCGCGTGGGTGCGCGGAAGCTGAGAGCAGCGGCCGTCAGCATGGCGGTGGTGTCGGAGGGGCAGGGGGTTGGGGGGGGGGGTCCTCACTGCCAGCCTGGTTTGCAACAAAGTTGCCAGCACCAGGATGCAGTGGGGAGAGGGCCCCAGGGGCCCGATGGTCTTTGGGTTTTGTTATCACCACCCCCAGGCCCTGAGTGGGGAGTCCAGCCTGGGCTGTGGGTACAGTAACAGGCCGGCACTGCTCCGGCTCAGAACCCGCGTGTCTGCATGAGGCTGCCCACCCCTCCCCCCCAGGCCGAGGGCTCCTGGTGGCCTGTCCCCAGCCTGTGGCCCCCGCCCCCTGGGCCCCGGGAACCACGGGAAGGCACCCAGCGGCATCTGGGCCGCCTTGCTGGGCCCTCTCCCGCCCTTTTCCGAAGTCATGGTCCTCTGACTTGCTAATTAGTCGGTAGTGACACACCCCGAGAAATGAGTCCGTCTTGGTGACACGGTGCACTTGCCAGCACTCGCCCCGCTGCTTCCCAGCAGCGCTTGCAGGAAGAAGCCAGCAGCTCCCTTCTCTCGAGGAAGAGTCACCGCAGATGTTTTTACAAAGTCACGGCCAGGGAACGTAGGAATAAAATGCCACTATTCACGTCTGCAACCCCCTCCCCGCCGGCTCCTGTCCTGACAAGCCAGGGGGGCTGGGGAGGAGGCGGGCAGATGTGCGACCCGGGAACGTGGCCAAACGCTTTGTTCAAGACAGCGCTCCTATCACAGGCAGAACTAAGTGGCACGAATTGCTGGGGAAGCCCCATGACAATCAGGGGCTCCGGGGTGCCCACGGGCCGGCCCCCTCGCCAGTCATCGCCTGGCCTCCCCCAAGCAGGTGGCCTGGCTCTGGGGGGTGGGGGCACCGGCCGGGAGGCTCCCTCACCCTTGGGAGAGGCTCGATTACCCCAAAGGCCAAGGGGGCACGTACCTCATTATTGTAATAACAACCATTAGTGGGAGTGCTGATAACCAGGTCCTGGCTCCCACACTCTCCCTCCAAGCTCAGCCCCGCAGCCTCGCCAGGGCCCGAGAGGGGGGCTCAGAGTGGGGGGTGTCCTTCGCCGCATCTTATGGACACTGAGATCCAGTGGGGTTCAAGACACCTGTTCAAAAGGCACCAGCTGGGCAGTGGCGGGTGGACTGGGTGCCAGGCTCCTTTCTGCTAACCGGAAATACAGATTGGTGTGGACAGTACAGTGCGGGGATAGGTATTTTCAGGGCTCAGTGGCTTCCCGAGGTCCCCTCCGGACAGTGACCATTTCCCATTTTCCTGTAACCTCAGCACCGCCTGAGAACTGACCACCGCACCTCTTTGGTGTGTGTGGGGGTGTCTCTCGATATTTACTAAGCACCTACTTTCCTGCCTCTGGGGAAACAGTCTACAGCTTACAGGGGGCTCCTTCCCCACAAGCGCCCACAGAGGGGAGGAGGACTCTTGCCTTCAGGGAGCACTCCCCGCAACCAGGCAGCCTCTCGTCTCTGAGGGTCCATCCCTCCGGCAGGACAAGGAGTGAGAAGGGGCTGTGTGACCAGGAGGTCCAGGACAGACAATATGGAGCCTGGGCACTTGGGCTGAGGCTTGAAACCATGAGAGGAGAAGAGGGGGAGCAGGAGAAGGAAGGACTCCTCCCTGTGCCAGCAGAGCGGCAGCTGGGACAGGTCCCCCGGGGTCTGCCTGGGGGCCACGGAGACAGGCACATCCAGAGAAGAAAGAGTGGGCTGTAGAGGGGGAGAGGGAACTTGCTGGCTCCCCCCAGGGCTTATGATAACTGACTGCAGTTCACACGGCTGAGGAGGAGGAGAGAGAAGCGAGGGGTCTGTCATGGGACCAGGAGGCAGAAAACAGGAGTAAGGGGACATGCGGGGTCGGGACCCGAGCCCCTGGCTGGTAGCAGAGTGCCCAGAAAAGAGACCTACAAACAGCAGCCACTGGGCAAGATGGCCGTAGACCCACCTCCCTGCCTGACCCTAGCAGAGGGACGCACATCCGTGGGAGACTGCCTGGAGGAGGCAGCAGGGTGTGTCTGAGATGGGTCCAGGCTACAGGGAGGTGTTTGTGGGATGAAGCTCCTGCCGCAGCCCCCCAGGCACCCTTGACTTTCTGGCAGTTGCTGGGCCCAGACGCAGTGCTGTTTTGGGTCCGCAGAGGCGGCCTGGGCAGGAAGGACCCTCCTTGGGATGGAGCCAGATGCAGGGGGTTCTCTCCGCAGCCTCGGAGCCATGTTTTAATTAGCCAAGTTCTCAGATCATTGTTTACTGCTCCCCACGCACGGAGGGTTTATTCAAAGCTGGGCCAAGTTAAAAATACCAGCGACAGGGATGTGCAGGGGCTGAGGGAGCCCCAGACATGGGTGCCCCACCCGCGGGGAGGCAGGAGCAGCGCCCCTGGAGGGAGCCCCTCCGTCCAACTGGGGGGTGAAGGGCGGCCCCCTGCAGCCACGCCAGCCCCACTTCGCTGATGGTGAGTGCAAGTGCGAGACCAGACCTCGAGACCCTGGGCGCCAGAAAGGTGTGGGAGCTGGTGTGCCGTTGGACATGGCAATGGGCTGGCCAGCAGCCCTGGCAGGTGCCCTGAGGGTGAGTACAGGAACAAGAAGCCTGTCAGGCATTCCTGGAAGTCTCCTGGAGGAGGTGGCCCTCAGCACGGGATGGGCGTGAGTGCTGGGCATTTTGAATGAGACCTAGCATGAGGGGGGCACAGCGTGTGGCATGTCCTACTCATGGACAGATGCTGGAGGCCGGGGCGAGGAAGCAGCCTTCGTGGGACACACATGTGGACAGGGACAAAATGGGGGCGCCCTCCCCAGGAAGGGGCTCTGTTTTGTCCAGGCCTCCCGGAGAGCTCGGGTCAACGAGTCCATGGACAGGGAGACACGGAGCCCAAACCCAGCTCCATCCCCATCCCAGAGGGAGTGTCCAGAAGGAAGGATGCCATGGGTCTTTCTGGGGACACTAGATGGCTACCTCCTGGCTGAAACTGGACTGTCGTCATTGTCATGAGATTGATGCCACACACAGTCCTGGTTGCCAGGCCTCAGTTTACCCACCTGATGAAGGAGAGAGAGAGAGCTCTCCTATCATATGGTGCCATCCATCCATACACCTCTCCATGCATCCACCATCCATCCAACCATCTATCCACTAATCCATCCATCCATCCATCCAACCATCCATCCACGAATCCACTAATCCATCCATCCATCCATCCATCCATCCATCCATCCATCCATCCAACCATCCATCCACTAATCCATCCATCCATCCAACCATCCAGCCACTAATCCATCCATCCATCCATCCAACCATCCATCCACGAATCCACTAATCCATCCATCCATCCACTAATCCATCCAACCATCCATCCATCAACCACCCATCGTGTATTCACTCAACAAACACTCTCTGGGCCCCTACTACATGGCTACGACCCAGAGGAGGATCAGACGTGTGCTGTGGCCTCCAGAGCCTTCACCACCACCTCCCACCTCACTCACTGATGTCTAAAGCAGAGCGTGACAAATGCTGGGTCCGGAGGAGTAAATAAAATCAATACAAAAGCACTTTGAAAGTTAAAAGCACAATTAACACACATGCTACGCCTCCAGGGACAGTGCTTCCTGGGGCCCCGGGCCGCCAGGGGCTTTGGTCAGGTGCATGGGTGCGGGAGGGGGGATCACACAGCACCTCCGATGGCCAGACGGCCACTGGACGCGGGAATTCAATCACAGCACGGGTCCCTTCAGTGGAGGTGTCGTTCAGATCCTCGCGTGCCTCCCAGACCAGGAACTCACGGAGGAGAGACCGTGTTCTCCTTCTTCAGTTAGTCGCTGATGCCCTCACCCGCCATCTGCAGGCGCTCTGCCCGAACACACCCTCCGGTCTCTCCGTCTTTAACTGCAGACACACACGTGCGCGCACCCTCACCCATGCACAGCTTTCCCCAAAACGCAGACCTTTCCTCTCGCTCCCTTCCTGCTCACGACCACCGCGGATGGCATCTGATGCTCACTTCCTACCGCCACAGCCCCTGCGGCTGTCACCGCTGCCCCGGAGGTGTCCCCTGACCCATCCCTGTGGCTGACTTCCCAACCTCCCTCCTCACCGACGCCCCGCGGCGCTGGGGACCAAGGCCTCTCGTCCCTTCCTCTCTTCTTTTTCTCTCTCAGTGTCGGACGTGAGGGAGCTGGAGGGGAGCAGTTACAAAAGCCTCTTGGATTTTGTAAAGATGGGAGATGGGGGGGCGCCTAGGGGCTCAGGCGGTTAAGCCTCCGGCTTCGGCTCAGGTCAGATCTCACGGTTTATGAGTTCAAGCCCCGCATCAGGCTCTGTGCTGACAGTTTAGAGCCTGGAGCCTGCTTCCGATTCTGTGCCTCCCTCTCTCTCTGACCCTCCCCCTCTCATGCTCTGTCTCTCTATATTTCAAAAATAAATAAAACATTAAAAAAAAAAAGATGGGAGATGGAAAGCAGGGTGTTTCTGGGTGTCGAGAAAGGGACCCTGTGCTGACAGGTCAGCGCTGGACATTTGGAGCAGGGAGGGGGGATGGGGAACCGGGTGAGAGGAAGCCCCGGGCCTCGTCCCCCCCCCGCCCCGGCCCCCATCTTTGGGACCGCCTCTCCTCTCTCATTCCACTGATTCTCTGGGTTCCTCTTCTCCCTGGCCCGACCTCCGGTCTCCACTACCCTGTCCCCACGACGGTCTCAGCCCCTCACACCTCTCGGCACTGCCTGGGCCATCGAGACCACAAGCCCTGGCCCAAGCAGAGCGAGAAGTCACAGCTGAGGAGACTCAAGTGGGGAAACTGAGGCCTGGGAGAAGATCCCTCCAGGTCCTACCCAAACCCGGGCACCTATCACCCAGCCTGCAGCAGGCTCATCGCCAACAAGGCGCTCTCCAGACCAGAGTGGGGGCTCAGCTCATGTGGTGGGTGCAGGCGTCCCCGCACCCCGGGGCCAGGAGAGCCCTGCACCTGGGCACTGCTGCAGGTCAGTGAGGGCCGAGGGCACGAGCGCCCCAGCCAGAACACCCAGGTTTCAAGCTCTGCCCTGAAGCAGCTTTCCAGCCTCAGTTTCCCTGACTGAGATGGAGACAGTTGGGTTCAATGGTGCTCTGAGAAGAGCTCTTTCTCTGGTCCTTCTGGCCTGTTCTGTGCTCCTGGCTCTGTCCCCACTGCTCCCAGCACCAGAGAGGACAGGGGTGGTGGCCACGGACTGGGGCCTCCTCATCCACTTCTTTCGCCCCCCCCCCCCCCATCCTGGCTTCCAGTTCAGCTGATGGCTCCTCCTCCCCTCCCCCCGCAGGCCCCCAGGGTGACTGCCTGCTGCTCCCCCTGCAGCTTCCTCACACCCGGCCCACAGCTCTGTAAATAGTCCTTTATTAAACCCTCCAGAACCAAACGCCTTGCTGCTAGCGCCATCTGTGTCCTGCTGGGACCCTGCCTGAATCCCGCGGGGCCTCCCCGCCCCTGGTCTCCGGGCTTACGCACGCTGTCAGGCAGGAGGCCGGCACAGAGCCCCAGGGACGGACTGCTGTAGGTGCCGGGCTGTGTTTAAGGACCTCAGATGGTGACCGGCCTCGGCGTGGCCCTTCTCAGTCAGGGTCCTGCGGCGTCACCGGCTTGGGGGTTTCAGAGGTGCGGCGGGACCAGACCCAGGGCTCCTGTTAAGGGCCGGCGCTGGGCACTTCCACGGGGTGGGGGGAGGCAGTGACTGCCCCAAAGGGAGCGAACAGGGGCCCAGGGTGCTTGAGCCTGTTCCCCCTGCACCTGCTCACGCCCAGGCACCTTCCCCTCCGGGGCTGCCTGGCCGTGTGCGCAGGAAGCACCGAGAAAGCCCACGCACGACCGATCTCCACCTTCTCTGGCTGGCGGGGAAAAGCAAGCTGGTGCGGACGTGCTGGCCCCCCCCCCCGACACACACACACGGCACGCGTGGATCAGTCGGCCCGTTGTGGGCTTCACACAGTGAAGGCTGCCCGAGGAGGAGAGGCAGAAGCAAGTAAAATACAATCAGAAATAATTGGCCCATCGGAGAGAGGCAGGGGCGAGGTGCTGGAAGAAACTCATCCACAGGCTGGAAGAAACCTCTGCCAGGAAGAGGGGCTGCCCGGGCTTTAAAAAGACCATTTCCGGTCCCCAAGGTGCCCCCACGCCTGCCAAATGCTTCCTCATCGATTCCTTGATATGAATGTGCAATTTGGTTCCACAAATAATGAGAACCTGCCGTGTGCCTGGTTCTGAGCGTGTGGCCCTGGGAGAGCCGGGAGAAGCTTCGAGGAGGCAGACCTCCCTCCCTCCCTCCTTCCCTCCCTGCCTCCTTCCTTTCTTCTTCCTTCTTTCCCTTCCTCTGTTCTTTCCTCCTTTCCTTACTTCCTTCTCTCCTTTCTTTCCCTTTCTTCCTTCCTCCCTTCCCTCCCTGCTTTCCTCCCTCCCTTCCTTCTTCCCTTCCTTCCTCTCTCCCTCCCTCCCTCCTTTTCTCCTTCTACCTTTCTTCTATGAAAAGTTAAAACAAGACTCTAGAAAACAAATCCAGAAAACCTCTGTCTGACTCCTGCTCTCCAAGACCTAGAAGGCCCCGGTATTTTGGTGACAGTTGGTGGCTCCGGCCAGCGTGGTGGTGGCTAGGGTGGAGGTGCAGCCGTTGTTCTGTCGTGACCCCCCAGGACTTGGGCCCTGTGTGCTCAGGGGCAGGGCTGAGGGAGGAGGGGCTAGGTCTCGGCTTGGGCAAATGCAGGGCTGGGCGGCCCTCGAGGAGGCCTGAGGATGACAGATGGGTGGATGTTTCGAGACTGGGGTCCCTGCAACCCCTGGCGCCAGCTTTGGAGCAGCACAGGCTGAGAGCTGGACTCCATCATGCATGCGGCTGAGCAGGGAGAGGCCGGGGCGAGGAGGGGCTCGGCAGGGGGAGGCCGGGGCGAGGAGGAAGAAGGAGAGAGAGGGAAGTTGCCCGGCCCCAGGAAACAGTCTCCTGTCCCAAATTCCACTGTCGCTGAAGCAGGAAACAGAGGCCACTGCCGCAGTCCTAGCCAGCGTCTTA
The DNA here is from genome assembly GCA_004023845.1 of Helogale parvula. NCBI lineage: Eukaryota > Metazoa > Chordata > Mammalia > Carnivora > Herpestidae > Helogale > Helogale parvula. The sequence continues at coordinate 12,803 of PJEM01013504.1, read as the reverse complement.
TTCCAATGACATGAATTTCTTCTCTGTTTTGAGTCTGTGGGGGTCTCTGGTTGGCCCTCAAGTGCACCGTTTAGAGGAGGAACCTGGGGGCTCCCCAAAGCACTATTTGCCATCCAGTCCCTGGGTTATCTGGCAGGGCCCAGGCCTCAACGGTCCTGCTTTGCCAGTACCTTGCTGTGTGCCCTTGGGGGAGTCACTCAGCCTCTCTGGACGTCGGCAACAAGCTCTGTAGCTAATAGAGGAGCCCTACGGATGGAGAGGAAGAAAGAACATTTTTGTGCCGGGATCCAATTAAGGCTCATTGAGAAAGACCGAACTTGAGTTTGGACTCTGAGCAACGCCATGTGTGTTGGGTGGGGGGAGCCTGGGTCAGCCGGGACTGGATGTCCCCGCCCCCCATCCCGAGCCGAAGCCTGGCTGCAAACAGTGAGGTAGGGCCTCCCGAGGCGCGGAGCGTCACCATAGGAACAGGCTCTTGGAGTGCCTGCACACAGGAGCCGGCGGGCGCTGGGGGAGGTGGGCAGGGCGGCGGGCGACCGTGGGGGCGCTGGCTGTGTCTCCACACCTCCCACTCCTGGTGGCAGAACCGAGAGGCCCTGGCAAGGCGAGAGCGAGGTGGGGACGTCACCGCCACCCCCGGGGCCCTCCCCCCAGGAAGGCTGGTGTGGGGGAGCCAGCGACCCCTGGGACTCAGGGGTCACAGGTAACAAGAGGGCGCTGACCAGACACGGCCACAGGGCCTTGGCCAGTTGTTAGGACGCAGGACCTTCCCGAGGGGCCCATGGTAACCCTCGGGGAACACTCTGTGCCTTGTTCATTTATTCATTAATTCATTTAATCCACAAACACTTCGTGAGCAGCGCTGCAGGTCCCGGGCCACTGGGCACCGGCCTCGAAAGGCGCTGCTGGCCCCACCGGGGTCAGACTCGCGTGTGAAATCCATTACCACCAGGTCGGAGGATGTGTCCGAGGCGAACATGCGGCCCTCTGACCTCCCACCTGCCTGTCCCGGGGCCCTGCTTGGGCACCTGGCAGGGCCGTCCGCCGCAAGCAATCCCTAACGCTTAGGATGTAGGAACACGGCGAAAGCATTTTTAAGTATAATTGAATGAAGATGCTAATGCCTTCTTACAAATAGGAGAATAAATATAGTACGGGAACATCTTAAATTCCTCGAGAGCTGTGTGTTTCCACATCCCTTAAACTTGACAGGTGCGCTAGGCCAAGCCAGGATACACAGCTCTTTCCATAAGGCCCCAGACGTGGAGACGGAGGGGTCACTTTCTTTCCATGGTCACCTCCAACACCCCTAAGCTGGAGTTAGGAGGGGGTCCCTCTTCCAGAGGCACGGGGGCGAGGCCTTCTGTTTCCGCTCCATCGCGGGGCACTTAGTTGGTGTCTCTGACAGGTTCGGGTAGCGGGGTCCTCGGGTGAAGGTGGGGAGGCGGGTGCTGCAGGGGACGCGTGGGGAGGGGCGTCCTGGCCCAGTTCCCAAGCCTCAATGCGAGTCTGGGCAAGACGCGTCCGTGGGTCAACCGCGGTATGAGAAAAGGGAGACTCCTGTTCTGGTTGTTTGCCAGGCTGAGGGAGGCCGCCACAGTTAGGGACAGTTAGAGGGCTTTCTGTCCACATGCTAAAGGTTTTGTAACCCAGTCTCCAGCCTGACCCGACCCCAGTCTCAAAAACAGCACACTGTGGCTGCTGCGTGCTCAAGGACAGAGGTCTGGCCACAGCGACCCTGGCCAGTGGACTCCTACACACCCTGGGACACTCAGTCCCGCGACCTTCACCCTCCAGGGAGCGCTCAATCTCCCTTCCCCCACACCAGCTCCCCCTTTGGCTTACCGTCCTCCCTGGACTGGCCTCCATCTACCTCTGAGGCCTCTAAGGGTGAAGTCTCCTCAAGACCCCCGCCCTCGGCTTGGAGGTGAGGGGCCACCACTCCATCGCTGAGCACCCGGTCTCCCCCTCACCCCCAAGCGGAGCCCGGAGCACACAGTAGGAGCTCAGCCGAGTCTGAGTGGATGAAAGACGACATTTAAAAGAAGTGAGCCTCCGTTCTATGGAAAATTAACTTCTGGGAATTTCTGATGAATGAAGAATTACTGTACTTTCTGCCCAAGCCTGCATCGACAGGCTAAGTGATGAAAAGACTCCTTTCTCCTCTGGTTGCGATCCCCCTCCCACCTAGGCAGGGGTGCGGTTACCTACGAGGTGTGGGGGCGGGGCGGGGAGCTGTTATTAATCCTCCTGGAGACCCCCAGAGCTCCCCACGCACACGGCATGACTCAGTGGCGCCCTTTAAGAGGGTAATTTGATCGATGACGTGGACAATTAGACTGGGGGAACGTGACATCCATGTCGATTCCAACGGCGAGAAAGGAGGCGAGAAAAAAACCTATTTTTGAACGCTACCATCGATGGGCGGTGGGAAAGGTGGCCGCGTGGGTGGGGGGAGAGGCGCGACCCCTCGGAAGCCGCGGGGCCAGGCCCCGGCCCCGCAGCCCTGCGCCTCCCACGGGGACACGTGTGCCCCCGCTCCCTCGCGCGCGCGGAGGCCGCGGAGCCTGTCACGCGCCTCCCCGGGCCCCGCCACGAGGCCCGGGCACCAGGTGCGCTCCGCGGCCACCTTCCCCGCTCTCCGCTGGGCCGAGCGCCACTCCAGACTGAAGAGGCTTTCCTCTGATTGAACTTGAAACCAAGCCGTCGTGTTCGTCGAGTTCATGTTCTGGAGCCTAAATGGCCGGGTGCGCCTCTCATTTTCCTCCATCCTCCGCCCCCGGGGCCCCCTCCGCTCCGCAGGAGAAAAGGGGCTCTCTCTTCAAAGCTGAACTCTCTAGCCTGGGGAAAGAATGGGGTCCGTGGCTGCTGGGTATCTTTTCGGTGTTCGCAGGGAGCCCTCACCACCTCCCCCCACCGAGATGGCTGCTCGGCACCGCCACGCACCCACCCCGGGGAGATGCCCTTGGGGCGGTCCCAAGGTCCTCCCGGCCTGCCCGCCCTGCCACTGCGCTTAGCAGAGAGCCAGTGCTTGGAGTCCCTGCTGCTCACTCACTGCTCACCCGGCTCAGAACCTCCGGCTTCAAGGTGCTTGCTGGTCTCTGAACGCCAGCCTTGGGATGCCCACCAGCCCAGCTTTAAGGAGGCCCTGATAAGAATTCAAATCCAGGGGCACAGTCTGGGAGAGGAGGAAAAGGCAGGCCCTGCCTTCTTGCCTGTAGCCCTCCCTAACTCCGGGGCTGTGGTCTGGTGGTGGGGAGGTCCCTGCCCCCACCCACGGTGTCCGAATTTCAGTTATACGACTCTCATCACAAGAGCTAAAGCTTTGGATGCCTGGAAGAGCTCCATCTCAGGCGGGGGGGGGGGGGGCAGCGGCAGGGAAGACAGAGAAAGCATGGGGTTTGGGAGAGGGACAGAGAGAGAGGGAACAGAGGCATCTGTGAGTATTTGCCGGGCCTCAGTTTCTCCGACTGGATAATGTCCCACTAGGCCTGAGCCAGTGGGGATGCAGAGACCTCCAAAAACCACAACGCGGTCAGGGCAGAAACAAAGCCCCAGGCTTTGGAGATTCTCAACTGCAGGGGAGCACACAGCAGATGTCAAGATGGGGTGGAGGCAAAGTCCCCCCCACCCCCCACCCCTGCAGCTGCCTTGCCCCCACTGTGCATGCCCAGGACTAGCTGGTCTCCGGGCCTCCCCCCACCCCCAGCTGGGCCCTGCTGGGCTTCCTTGATCAGCAATTCTGCCTTTAATCAAGTGGTCTGGTGCAGGCTGAGGGCAAAGTCAGCGTGTGGAGAGGGGAGCAGGGGTGAATGGGCGGGGGCCAGTCTGGAGAAAACTTCCGCCCCTGACAGGCCCCCTTGCCGCCCAGGTGCTGGCCTCTGGGGAGGAGAGTAAGACTCACGCAGCTCCAGGCCGAGGGAAGGAGACAAGCTCCAAGCTCCCACCTCCCGCTGCCATCCAGCCCCGCGGTGGGCAGCTCTGGCCCCTGATACCTGTGTAGACCCCCGGCCACCCACGCTCTGCTGACCAGGCAGCCAAGCATTTCCTGGGGGGCGGGGGGCTGCTCGCCTCCTTTGGGAGCCCTCTGTTCTCTGACGGGGAGGGAATGAGAGGGAGGGACTGGTGCACAGATGTCAGGGTGCCGGGCTTCGGGCTTCGTCCAGTTCCAGACTCCTCCAGCCTTCAGGTCTGCTTGCACACAGCAGGAGTGCTGCCTTCTCCCCCAGGGACCTGGTTGGCATTTTCATGCTCTCTGTGCACAGCCTTGAAGCTTGTGACAGTCATCGGCCTCCCCTCTCCCCGAGGCTCCTAAGCTACCCTTTCTCACGGTCTTGCCTGCTGAAAAGAAATCTCCAGTCTCCTGAATTTACAAACACTTTACTGAGACCGACAGAAACCCACAGGCAGCTCCAGGCTCCTAGGTCAGGAATCGCAGGAGAAGACTCCGCCCAGCAGTCGCCCTGCAGGGGGCTCTAAAGAGGGCCAGATCAGAACCAGTCTAGAAAGAACCAGCCCGCTGGGGTGGAGACGCAGAGGCAGCTGGTGGAGGAAGGCAGGAAAGGGCCACGCCTTGTAAACACAGCGGTTTTCTACTTAGGAAAACCCAAGTTCCCTCTGGGGACAGGTGTGCATCCCTGCCTATAGCAGAGGGGACTGGGCTCTGAGGTGACCCGCTGAGGGGGGCCCTCGGCAGGCAGGGGATGGAGCCGGGATTAGCGAGCAGGGGCCAGGCCGCCAAGGAAGTGCCCTTTCAGCCTAAGCCCCTGACATTTGGACACTAATGCCCTTGGGTAAGACTGCCCTCCTTAGGCCTCCCTCCCTTCTGAGAAGCGGGGAGGGCTGCGGTGGGAAGGGACTGAGGCTAGAAAGGGAGGGGTCTAGATGAAGGTGTAGGTGATGGCCCCGTCGGTGCTCCACACAGTCCACAGGGCACCTCGTGACTCCGCCTGGGAGGAGGCCCTCACCCGCGCCCTCAGCCCAGAGGTCCCCCGCCCCTCTCGGTGTCTGGCTCAGAACCCAGCCCTTCCCAATCTGCCCGCTGCGTAGGATAATTTTGGAGGCTGAGGTCAGGGTCCTTGGAGGGAAGAAAGGAGTGGGGGGGAGGTTAGGGAAGGGCCATCTCCACCGGTGGCCAGTTGAACCTCCATGCCTGGCCCGCCGACCACTCTCGGAACCCCTTGGGCCTTGGGCGACAGGCCTTCCATCTCTGAACTCAAGTTCCTTCATTTGAGAAGACTCCCTGGAAGAGACGGGGGTAACGGAAAGGAAGGGGCCCAGGATGGGTGCCTGGTTGGGGGCTGCTCCCTCCAGCCTGTCGCTCAAGTGATTCCCAGCGGCACCCCCCACTCCCACTTCTGGGTCCTCTGCAGAGAACACCAAACACCAAGGAAGAGGCACCTTCCACAGGGGGAGAGGGGTGGGGGCTTCTCTTGGCCTCTGTGGAGTCGGCCCAGAGCCCCTCCGGGTCTCGGCCCTGGTCAGGGGCCCTCTGGCAGCTACTTCCTTTGGGAGCACAGACTGGGGGCCTCAGTGCCCCTGTGTGCCCGAAGGCGCCCCGGGGCTTGACTTCCCACACCTATCTGGAGGATGGAGAGTATGTCCTCAAACCTGCCGTGACCCCCCAGGACATGGTCTGAAGGCCAAGGCCCCCCACCCTAGGACCAAAGTGGCAGAGATCACACATCCCTCCGCAGTGGGGAAGAGGAGGCTGGGAAATGCGTGGGCACCCACCCCCTCCACCTGGGATCTATATGCAGATTAATTTATGCAGAGAAAGCATAAATAAATAAATGCACCGTCTAAAGGCCCTGACCTCCTGGTCCCCTTCTCCAGGAAGGTAAACACCTTTCCTCTCCTTCTATCACCTGTCCCCGCCCACCCCACCTTCCCTTCCCTATCTCCCCCTCCAGTGGCCTGATCAGAACGGGGGCCAGTTGGATCTGCCCAGGGAGAGCCTCCAAGTCCAGGCTGGGGGCTTTTGCCAGGAGTTCCTGGGAGGGGTGGAAGTCTGGCAAGGTCGGCATCCCCACCCCCAAAACCCCCGTGACTCCTCTGGAGGCCTCCCAGTGGGTCCGGAATATGTACCGAGCGCTCACTGGGCAACTGTGTGTGTGTGTGAGTGTGTGAGCCGGTCCACATGTGTCACTGCGGGCAAAGACGGATGTGATGGGGCTGACGTGTGCGTTGGGTGACATTACATGTGTGTGGGGGTGAGTGTGAAACCAAGAGCCTATGCTCTGTGGGTCTGGGAGACGGCGTGTGTGTGTGTGTGTGTGTGTGTGTGTGTGTGTGTGTGTGTCTATGCCTCTCAGGCACGTGGCTGTCCACAGCATGTGAGGGTCTGTGTCTGCGTGCCCAAGGCCCTGACCGGATGCGGGCGTGTGCGTGGGTGTCTGTATGTTTACAAGGGACTTGCATGTTCAGGTGTGCACGTGGCTGGGCGCATGTTGAAGAAGGCCCAGGGTTTCATAACTGCGTGTCCCCTGGCCTCCCTGCATGCCTGTGACTGCGCATGTGGTGCTCCCAACGATTGCTACAACCCGGGTTTGCATCGCAGCGTGTGCTGGTGGTGCAGTGCGTGTGTCTGCATTTCCCTGCGTCTTTAGAGCCAGGGGGTAGGGGGTATAAGGCCTCCCATCAGGGCTCCCCCGAGTGCGTGTGTTTTTCCAGAGTGTTCCACGTCCCCAGAGTGCGCATTCGTGTTTGCCGGGCCGTGTGAACCATGACCTGCGTGCTCGGGACCTTGGCCATAAGTGTTCTGGTGTTTCTCTGCGTGTTTCTGTATTCCGAGCGCGCGCTTGCGTCTTCCTGGGGTCCGCGGCCCGGGCCCGGCTCGGTCCCCGCCACTTGTCCTAAGCGGGGCCGCCCGTGCGCGCCCGCGGGCCGTCCCGTGTACAGGACGTGTGCCCCTCGCGCGCGGGGTACCTGTGCCCGTCTAGCCAAGAGCGCTCGGTGCGCGCGAGCGGCTCCCCGCGCTGCGGCGGCGGGGGGCGGCCCCGCGAGGGGCGGGGGTCACCGGGACTGGCCGGCGCCGGCCCCGTGCGCGCGAAGGCGGGGGCGGGGGGCGGGGGCCGCGGGGGGGCGGCGGTACGAAAAGGGCGGCGCGCGCGGCGGCGGCGGCAGCTCGGCGGCGGCAGCGGAGAGCGCAGCGCGCAGCCCGGCGCAGCCCTGGCTTTCCCCCCGCCGCGCGCCCGCGCCCCCTTCCGCGTCCGCAACCAGAAGCCCAGCGCGGCGCCCGGAGCCGGACCTGCGCCCGCGCCGCTCCCGGGACCGCGACCCCGGCCGCCCCGCGATGACCGCGACCGCAGCCCTCCTGCCCGTCCTCTTGCTCCTGCTGGCCTTCGGCCACAGTGTCCATGGTGAGCCCCCCGCCCCACCCGGCTCCGGCGGCCCGGCTCGCGCCCCCTCTGGGGAAGCCTGCGACGCCCCCCACCCCCTGGCCGCCCGATGCCCGCGCGCCCCGTCCCGTGCGCCCCAAGTCCGACCCGTCCCGCCTAACCCTAAGCCCCGCGCGGTGCCGCCTCGCCCTCCCCGCCGCCCTCGCATGCCAAGCCTCGCCCTGGGGTCTGCGGGGACAGGGGAGGTGTGGGACCCCCGCCCTGCCCTCCGCGCCCCCCCGCCCCTTCCCGCCCGCAGAAGTGGCGCTCGCAGGGGTGTCTGTGCGCAGACAGAGGAGGCATGGAGAAACGAGGTGATACCCGGGAACCCGGTTTGGAAATGCTCTGGGGTGCAACTTTGGGGTGTCGCTGCGTGTGCGTTCGGGAACAGGTCTGTGGGGGCCGCGGGGGGTGGCTGCACCGTCGCAGCCCCGAATTCCCACCGAGGAGCCCGGCGCGAGCCCCTCCCGCGTGGCGTTTCTCTAGGTGAGGGGCTGCGACACCAGTCTGCAGCGGCCATCTGTCTCTGACAGGGAGAGAGTTGCCCCTTCCCGCAGTGGCCCCCGCCCCCACTGCGCCAGTGCTTGGGGAGGGGGGGCTGTCTGGAAAGCTGGGGAGCTCGACGAAGTAAATGCACACAGTAGGCGCCTAAGGAAGTGCCCGAATCTCTAAACAGTGTCCGAATTGCAGAAACGTGCTTGGCAAAAATCCTTGCGTCGTTTTAAAACGACGAGTCTGGGGGAGGGAAACTGGGGGGATTTGACCTGCGTGCCTGGTTGGACTGGGATGAGACTTAAAAAAATCGGGATGCCTTACCTGCGGGGCTGCCAGGCCAACCTGTCTGGCCTTTTCCAAAGCTGAATACCTCAAAACATGCTCCCCCCCATTTTGGCTCACCTGGCCAAAGTGAGGGTTTGGCCGAGTGCCCAGGGGTCGAATCCCTCCACTCACTGTCTCCCCAGCCCATCATTTAGCATTTGAGGTTTCGTCATTTTGAGTGGGGGAGGAATTTAGGTGTGTAACCTGCTCCTGAGAACTAGGCAGTGTACTGTGGTCACCCCGTAACCAGGAAATGGCAGATTTTTTTTTTCTGAGTGTGTCGATGTGAAGCGCCTACTGTGTCCCCGGCTGGTGGGACCACAGAGGGTCTTTGGCTCTGTTTGGGGGAAGATGGGCTTTGTCTTGGCCTCTGGGCCTTGTGGGGTGAATGGTGTAACCTTTCTTGTGCCTCAGGAGCTGAGTGCTTCCCGGCCTGCCACCCCGAAAACGGGCTCTGCGAGGGTAACAATGTTTGCAGGTAACGGAGGGGCTCCCTGGAGGCAGCTTGTAGGAGGTCAGGGCAGAATCCTGGGGCGTCATCATGTCACGCAGAAAAGGGGGGGGCCTGGCTGCGCGGGGCTGCAGCAAACAGCTTCCACGCCCCCGCAGGAAACGGGTGGGGGGTGGCAGGAGAGAAGAGGGCAGAGGGCGGGGGGATGGGGCGACAGCCACAGCTCCTGTCTACCTCACAAGTGGGGTGTGGGGAGAGCCCCTCGCAGGGTGAGCCCACTGCAGGCCACTGCGGCAAAATGCGGTGCCCTGCCAGGCTCTTGGGGACCCCTCTGCCTGGGCCTCTGTTTAAGCTTCTCTGTGCAGATGTCTGTATTTGCTTCCTGGGGCCCGCTGGCCTGGGACTGTGCAAAGACAGACCCCCCACCCCAAAGGGACCCCGGCTCCACAGAAAGCAGCCTGAGCTCCCTCCCCACCCCGCCCCCTTCTTGTGTCCCCCTCTTTCTCCTCCCCCCCACCCCTCCCCATCACAGGTGCCAGCCTGGCTGGCAGGGTCCCCTGTGTGACGAATGCATGACCTTTCCCGGCTGTATTAACGGACTCTGCGTGGAACCCTGGCAGTGCATTTGTGAAGAAGGCTGGAACGGGAACCTCTGTGAAATAGGTGGGCATGTGCCCCTGCCCGCCCCACCCCCATCCCGGCCCCGGGCCCTCGCCCACGTCCTCCCATCTGCCTCCCCTCCCCCTCCCGCCTTATTCCCGCACGCCCAGGGTTCTGTATGGTAATGGTCTGTCTATACGGCCCTGGCTGGTGCCCGGATCCTCACAGGTAGGGACTTAGTCTCCTTCTCCTCGGCACACGACACCAGCACCCAGAGGGGAGGGGGTGCTGTCGAGGATCTGCCTGTTGAATAAAGAGTCACAAAATAAGCATACGCCACACAGAGCTCAGAGGATGGAGACCTGGGCAACCTGTCCGGGTCACTTAAACTCAGAGAGGGTAAGGACCGGGGGCTAGGGGGTGTCACAGAGCTATGGCCCCAAGAAATTCACCCAGGAGTCCATGAGAACGAATAGGTGAACAGACCAACAACAGGGGCCGGGGGGGGCGGCGGGAGTGGTGATGGGTGCTGAGGGTTGAGGGGGACGGGAGCTGAGTCAGAGCCAGGAGGACGGGGCTGGCGTCTGAGGTCAGGGCTAGGGGGGCGGGCGGTCGGGGGAAGCTGAGAGGGGCAGATGGGTGTTATCTGTTGATTTCATTAATTGATGCAATCTCTGTCCTCCATTATTACCCCGAGCGACCGAGACCTGGCTGCCACTGCGTTTTCAGGCTGCAAAATGTCCGTTTGAGTCCGTTCTCATTTGGCAGAAGGGGCCCTGAAGCCGAGGAGAACTAGGGTCCTCAAAAAAAAAATTCCCAGCAGAGTGGGCAGCTGCCACAGGGCCTCTGTCTTTCCATCTTCGACGTTAGCAGAGACGAATGGGAGAGAGCGAGAGGGAAATCAAGGCTCGAGGGTGTACAAGGCTCTGGTTAGGGGCACCTAAGTGGTCGGGAGAAAAGCCAGCTAAATCCCTTCTCCGAGCCCCGGAAACCGGGTGCTTCCCATCTGTGGCCGCTTCTAATCCCCTCCCTTAAGGAAAATTCGAGAGCGGGTCTGTGCCTTATAGCCAAGGCTCCTAGTTGAGCCCCCACCACACTGTCTCAGGGCCTTACAGCGCCTCCCCCCCAGACGGTCTCCCTGCTCTGACCAGCGGCTCTGATGCCCCTCAGTGCGGCACCCCCTGGGCTGCTTTGTGACCCAGAGGATCCCCAAAGCTACCATCTTTGGTGTCTGGTTCAGGATTGCCTCCCTTGGAGTTTTCCAGACAAAATGTCCCCTCCTCACTGGGTCCACAAAGCCTCTCAGCTTGGGACGCTGGGTCTGGAGGAAAGGGTAATTGTCTGCCCTCTCTTGTTTCCCCCACCCTGTCTCTGAGGCTGTCACAGCCCCAGCTGCCCCAGGTAGAGACCCCCCCCCCCCCAGCTCTCTCCTCGCCTCTGTTCAATCCACCCTCCCATCCGAGGGGTTGGGAGGACGTGGGCTCATCCTCTGTGTGTGAGGCTAGATGCTGCGAGGGGAGGCGGGGGAAGTGGTCGCCAAGTCTTTAGCTTAAATTTAAGATTCCTAGCGACATGGCTGCTGGGAGCAGAAGACTGGGAGCCCACTGCCGAGGCCTCGCCTGCTAGAACATTCCCGTGATGATAAATCCTCTTTATGTTTCCTACATCAAGCGGGGCTCCCAGAGAGCACCTCGTGGTCTTGGCTAGGCCGTCGGCATGGCCCAGGGGCTTTCCTTTATGGGTGGATTGCTGTCACCCCCCTCCGAGGCTGCGGGTCTCTTTAAAAGAGGGAACAAATCCGCACATGAGTGGCCTCAGCATCGGGGACCCCCCCCCCCATGACCCATTAGGCTTTAACTTGACGCGTCTCTGGTTGGCCCCGGCTTTGTGTTTGGCAGATGTAGGAACCCGAAGCTCAGGGGTCCACCGGAGACTGAGCAGGGAGAGTCCCTCTTGTACGTGGGTAAAGTGAGGCACAGGGCGGGGAAGAGCTGCTCTCTGCGCGGGGCTGGAGCCCGGCCTAGAAAAGGTTCCTTTCGGCCCTGCCCGCAGGCTGGGGTCTCCATCGCGGAGAGCCTCTGGCCCAGGCCCCTTTGTTCAGCTGTCCCTGGCTGGCTGAGCCCCGCATAATGAAGTGTGCACGACAAGAGGTGTAAAAAGGCGGAGGAAACGCAGCAGTGTTCATGGAAACCCGCACGGACGGGAGGACACTCGGTACTTCTCATTTCACCGCCTTCAAAAGACACAGCCTTTTTATCCCGGGCCCCGCGTCTCAGATCCCGGGCGCGGAGAGCGACCACTGGGAGGTGGAGGCCGTGCTGGGGCTAAATCAGGTTTCTCGAGTCCCAACAGGAGGCTTCACATGTCTCCGTCCCACCCTCCCCCGCCCTCCGTGGCGGGGCTGTGAAGGGCAGCTGGTGTTTCTAACAGCTGGGCTGCGCGGCTGCCCTGACTGGCAGGGACCCCGAACAGGAGAGGCGGGAAGCTCCTGGAGGGGAGGCAGGCAGTGGGGAGGAGCCTGTGGTGGGTGAGGGAAGGGGTCTGCGATAGAGGTCAGGCTTCTGGACCGGAGGGGTGAGCCGGCGCCGGGACAGGGGGATGGCGTTCCTGAGTTGAGGCTCAGTGAGCAGCCGTGACTTGCTGTCTCCGCCACCTAACACGGGGGAGCCCCTTCCATCCCCTGCGCAGCTTGCCCACTGCAGAGTTTGGGGGGCTCACTACATGCGCTTGCTTGGGACTCCACTTGGTGACCGTGGGCAGTGAGTGCCCAAGAACAGAGACATCGGGGCAGCTCACTTGGGGTCCCTGCTTCGCCAGCCAGAGGGCTCTGTCCCTGCCCCCATCCGGAAAGCTCTGCTTCCAGCCCGTCCCCTCCCCCACCTCCCTGGGGGTGGCGGGGGGGGGCGGGGGAGTCACAAAGTCCGCGATTCTCTCCCCACCCCAGATGTCCGGGCTTGCTCCTCGGGCCCCTGTGCCAACAACGGAACCTGCGTGAACATCGACAGTAGCCGTTACGAGTGCACCTGTGCCCCCGGGTTCTCGGGCGTGACCTGCCGGGAGAAGGCCGGGCCCTGCGCCGTCAACGGGTAAATACTCTTTCTGACTCTGTGCGACCCGGTGAATGCTGCTTTGATTTCTGCGTCACACCCCTCAACACCCTTTCAGCCTAGCTCAGCTGGACCTGTCACCTGACAAAAGCCAAGTAAGTGCCTGTCCGCAGGCCCGAAGAGGGGCAGGCACACCAGGATCAGGCTGCTCATGGGGGACAGTGTGAGCTCCGTACTTTCTGAAGTGACCCCCAAGGCGATGTGCTGTTCCCTTGACGCCCCCAGTCCCGGGGTGTGTGCATGAGGGCAGACAAGGCCTGACGGCCAGAGCTGGGGACAGCAGCCTGTTTGACGGGTCCCCGGGGAAGCCAGACTCCCCGAAATGCCACAGCTGCTTGTGGAGCCCCCCTTTTGCATTTTAGGGGGGTGGTTCGGGGGCACTTGCGGGCTCTGCAGCTCCGTGTTCAGGGGTGTCTTGGGGGGGGGATCTGGTAGGCTGAGGAGGTG
>PJEM01013503.1:0-40482 GCA_004023845.1 Helogale parvula | reverse complement strand
TCCCCCGCTCTCTTTCCCCCTTCCTCTCCCCATGGTCCCCTGCCAGGTCTCTCCTGTTAGACCTATGAATGCAAACATATGGTATCTATCCTTCTCTGCCTGACTTATTTTGCTTAGCATGACACCCTCGAGGTCCATTCACTTTGCTACAAATGGCCATATTTCATTATTCCTCATTGCCATATAGTACTCCAGTATATATATATACACACACATACCACATCTTCTTGATCCATTCATCAGTTGATGGACTATCAGATAAAGGGCTAGTATCCAAAATATACAAGGAGCTCACTAAACTCCATACACAAAAAATAAATGATCCAGTGAAGAAATGGGCAGAAGACCTGAATAGACACTTCTCCAAAGAGGACATCCAGATGGCCAACAGGCACATGAAATGATGCTCAGCGTCACTCATCATCAGGGAAATTCAAATCAAAACCACACTGAGATACCACCTCACACAGGTCAGAGTGAACAAATGCTAAAATGAACAAATCAAGAGAATATAGATGCTGGCGAGGATGTGGAGAAATAGGCACCCTCCTACACTGTTGGTGGGACTGTACACTGGTGCAGCCACTCTGGAAAACAGTGTGGAGGCTCCTCAAAAAACTATCAGTAGAACTCCCTTATGACCCAGCAATAGCATTGCTAGGGATTTACCCAGGGGATACAGAAGTGCTGATACATAGGAGCACATGTACCCCAATGTTCATAGTGGCACTTTCTACAATAGCCAATCTTGCAAAGGGATTCATGAAAGAGTCCTTGGGTTTCTGGGTTCTTTATGTCCTACCGCATGGATTCTTATTGTCACAGTGTGCCATGGCTGATATTTGCTGTTACACACAATAATAGCAGTGCTGGTTGGTAAAATATGAAATATTTCCAAAGAGGCTGGTAAGGAGCTATCACTGAAAGTTCTTCATATCCCTATCCCCAGAGCCCCAGAATGTCCCCTAATCCAGCAAATCCCGCCATCAGGGTCCTTGAGAACCCCAAAGACTTTTGTTCTCATTGGACAGTACCCACTCAGGCCATAGAGGTTGTTAAAGAGCCTTCTGCTCTTCCTTCATCGGCCCTTTAAGATGAACTCCAATCCTCATCTCAGAATGCCCTCCATGTCAACAGCATACAGTGATTAGTTAAGGGAAAGATGTGTGTCACCTGGCTCAGCCTTGAGAGTTTGGATACAGTCACTGAGAGGCATCAACTTTCCATTATGATATAACTGTGGTTAATGTAGACGGAGGGTGGTGGGCACCATCTCAGCCACCACAGTGGAAAGTTTAATGAGGGATTAATGCCAACACAGAGAAAGTCAAGTCCAGCGATGGTCCCATGGACCCAGGTGGTTAATGCTAGCTAGGTCTAGCCCTGGATTTTTTAGGGAAGGAGTCCAGAAGTTAATCATTTTGCCTGAATTGGGATGTCACTTGAAACGACTTAAAAGTCATTTTTCCCATCTCCAAAAAGTGAAGAAAGCCTAGTTTTTCTCCACAAGTTCTTGAGCCCTCACCTCACAGTGGATTTCTTCCTTCTCACCCAAATCTCTATCATTCATTATTGTTAAAGTCATAGGCTAAGTTATGGCCAGAAAACATCACGTAAGGCTGATTACTTCCCTTGTATTTGCTAGGGTATAGTATTAAGCCTAGATATTTTTAATAGCATCTGAGATAGAGCAGCTGTAAAGGAAAGGACAAGGAAATGCAAGGAGAGAATTTAAACTGTTACTGAATTACCTGATGTCTACCTGGGCAATTTCATTCTTATTAAATAAACTTCTGGGTTCTAAGACACGAAGAGCAAAATGGCCTCATGCTGAGGGAACAGCCTCTATTCCCCATTTACTTCGACTACAATGATAACAGGTGAAGAACAGGAAGTAAAATTAGTATTTAGAAAACAGAAGTTGAGATTTCTAACTACTAGGTTTCTATATGAGGAGAGAGGAAGATGAGGAAGGAACACACTGTAATGACTATCATGATTTGAATTTTACTCCGCTATATGCCCTTCTTCCATTGAGTAATGTGAGGAAACAGATTAGAGGAATTGCTCCCAAAATATGGCTCCTGGGCCAGCAGCCTTGAGAGTTTGGCTACAGTCACTGAGCTTTTAATAAACCTGGGAGTTTATTAAAAAGGTAAATTCTCAAGCCCTTCCCTACACAGACAGAACCAGAAACTTTGAGAAAGGAGGGAGACTGCCAGCGATCTGTGTTTTAATAAGCCCTCCAAGGGATTTAGATGCATGCAAACATTTGAGAAGTTCTGTAGAGCTTGAAAGCTGGTAAACATGAGCATCACCTGGGGAGCTATTTGACCTCTCCAGACAGTTTCCATATCAATTTTATCAGAAACTTTTAGGAACAGGAATCAGCTATCAGTTATTTTTCAAACTCCATAGGCAGTTCCCAAGTTTAACCAAGACTGAGAGCCAGGGCTTGAGGGGGTCACTGTCTCAGTATAACTGCCACCTTGGGGGAATCCCAAAATGCTTGATTTTGTTCTTTATGGCAATCTCTTCAAAGCAGGTACCCAGGTTGAGGGTGGCAGTGAGGTCAGCACAGGATCCCCAAGAACTTGAGCCCTGCAGCGCTGACTGTCTCAGTGTCCTCCAAGCTCTTAGTTTCCTTCACGGCATCTATCCCTATCAATAATCACATTTTTAAATGCATATTATCCATGGCGGGGGTGTGTGTGGAGGCACAGACATCATCCTTTTGGCTCACCATTGTTTCAGTAGTCACTAGTGCCTGGGATGCTGGTAAGCACTGTAATACTTGTTGGTTGGCTGAAAACATTTTGACATAGCCTATATCGTGAAAGAACAATGGAGCTTCTTCCTCAACTACTGTGTTTCCATGACTTGGGTGCCCAGAATTACACCAATGTCCAAAGCAATGGACTCTGGATATAGAATGAGAACGTATCAAATCTACCTTTTAAGTAATAGCATCATAGACTGAGTCAAAGTTCTTAATTTTTCATTTATTTGAATAAGCAAGTAGGTTAATCTCCTGAAACTTTCCTGCAGTCTAACCCCTTACATTAAGAAGCCTTTCCTTATTAAAATGTCCAAGTCTCTCCCTCTTTTAAAATCTCACTTTAGAAAGAGAATCTTTGTGAGGAAATTCAAGTGACCTTGGC
This sequence comes from Helogale parvula, assembly GCA_004023845.1. Taxonomy (NCBI): domain Eukaryota; kingdom Metazoa; phylum Chordata; class Mammalia; order Carnivora; family Herpestidae; genus Helogale; species Helogale parvula. Next base: position 37,321 of record PJEM01013503.1, on the reverse strand, counting down.
CTATTTTCTCTGATTGTCATTTACAAAGTTCAGTTTAAGGTTCTTTCTGGCGTGGCTAAAGTGATCCATCTTTTGCATAACTTGAACAGAATTACCATTGGGTCATATATCAGAAGCAGGTGGGAAGTATCTCATATTTATTACCTGCCATCTTTTTCCTTAAAAATTCATTTTTCATTAAATCACTTAAACCCATACAAGTTAATAAATTCACTCATGCATTGCATCCCTGAAGATTAGATCATAAAGTTCAGTCAGTAACTATATGAATCAGTCTTAAAACTAGTAACAAAAACATCTGCAGTTATGAATATATGAAAATGTTAATACATACCTTGCTTAGTTCTACTTTTACTATCACTTTGCTCTACTTTACCAGAACATGAAAATAGCTTACATAAAACATTTCCTATAATAGAAGTCCAATGCAATACATTTTACACCTACCAAAGAAAACCAAATATAACAACAAAAAAAAGCTTAATTCCTCATAAGAAATATTATAAGCATAAGCACTAGCCAGGAATCTTTTCTAGGAAATGATTCATTGTGCCTGGAACCTTCACATGATATTCTTTTTGTTGTTATAATTTATGTTTCAAGCTATAAAAACCCTAATCAATGTCCCTAAATCACTTTTAGGTATTTCCCCTCGATACTCAGAGGGTATAGCACAAACACAGAACTCAAGATGCTTCCCCATGAAGATAACTTTCTGAGGCTATTATGAGCACAGCACTTGCTTATTTGAAAGACAAGGGAAAAATACAGGATGAAATTTTCAAGACCTTGGGTTCTGGGACTTCATGGACAACAGGCAAGCCTACACATTTAATATCTGGTGAGAATGCAAAACATCGTACCTATAAGTACTATAAGTACTTTAGAGTTTAATAAAACACCCGTAAGAACAAGGTGAGATCACAAATGTGAAAACAGTTTGAAAAAAGAAATGACTGGAATGGCTTAGAGGAAAGCATTAGTCATACCGAGTCAATACTGTACTCAGTTTTTTTTAGAGAATATTGTCCAAAATGTCCTACCTGTCGCAGTTCTGATGTCCACCTCAACTCTGGAGTATGGAGAAGGCAAGCTGGGTTTAACTTTTGCACAGAACCTGCTTCCTGAGGTCTTCTGATCGGCAGCCTGCCGGGAGGACTCCCTGAGAACTGACGCTGTGAGCAAACACTGAAGCATCAGGTGCCTGCAGGTGCTAACTACACATGGGCACACACACCTGTATCTAAGTGAGCCCATTACCACCAAGGGGAGCAGGCGCTGTGGAAGAGGGGAGGCCTCCCTGCACAGCTGAGCCAACTTTCTCATTCCTTCCTGCTTCCGATAGCTCAGCAACCCTGACTCCTTTCCTTGCTCATGTCACCATCCAGCATTATGCCAGAAAGTGACCCTTCTCTCATGTAATTCCTTGCTACTCAAACTGCGGTTCACAGAACAGGGGTATGTGTATCACCAGGGAACTTAATGGAAATGCAGAGTTTCAGGCCACACCCCATCTGCTGAGTCAGAACCGATTCTGTACCCTGATCACTAGGTCATCTTTTTTGTGTGTGTGGTAAAATACATATAATTTAAAATTTACCATGTTAACCGTTTTTAACTGTCCAGCTTAGTGGTATTACTTTCATAATACTATGCAGCCATCATCACCATCCATCTCCACATCTTTTTAAACTGAAACTCTATACCCATTAAGAAATAACTCCTCATTGCTCCTTTCCCCTGCCCCTGAAAATTACCCTTCTTCTTTCTGTCTCTATGATTTTGACCCCTCTAGGTGTCTCATGTAAGTGGAATCCCATAATGTTTGTCTTTTGTGATTCACTTAGTTCATATAGCATCATGTCTTCAAGTTCCATCCATTTTGTAGTATATTTCAGAATATCCTTTTTATAATTAAAAAAATTTTTAATGTCTATTTATTTTTGAGAGACAGAGAGAATGCAAGTAGGGAGGGGCAGAGAAGGAGAAGGAGACACAGAATCTAAGCAGGCTCCAGGCTCTGAGCCATCAGTACAGAGCCCAGTGTGGGGCTTGAACCCACACACCATGAGATCATGACCAGAGACAAAGTAGGATGCTTAACCAACTGAGCCACCCAGGTGCCCCAGAATATCCTTATTTTTAAAGCCTAAATAATGTTCCACTATATGTGTATACCATATTTTCTTATTCACTCATCTGTCAATGGACGCATGGATTTCTTCCACATTTTATATGAATATTGCTGCTATGAACATGGGTGTACAAATATCTCTTCAGAACAGTGTTTTCTATTATTTAGAGTATATACCCAGAAGTGGAGTTGCTGGATCATATGCTAATTCTGTTTTTAATTTTTTAAGGAAGTGCTATTTTTTTTCCATACCACCTGTACCATTGCACATTCCCACGAACAGTGCACAAGGGTTTCAGTTTCTCCACACTCTTGCTAACACTTGTTATTTTGGTGGCAATTCTTGATAGTAACCACCAAATCAGTATGAGGTGATATCTTTTTGTAGTTTTTATTTGCTTTTCTCTAATAATCAGTAACATTGAGAATCTTTTCATGGGCTTATTAGCCATATTATCTTCTTTGGAGAAATGTCTATTTTAGTCATTTGCATTTCTGAATCATTTATTGTTGTTGTTGTTGTTGTTAAGTTTTAGGAGTTCTCTATATATTCTGGACATTTACCCTTTATCTGATATATGCTTTGGAAATATTTTCCTGAGAAAGGAGTTAAGATGTCAGAGCAGCATGGAGACCCTGAACTTGTTTCATCTCTGAAACGCAGTTGCTCAGCACCAAACCATTTTTGAACACTTAGAAAATTGATCTGAGGATTAACACAACAAACACATAACTTGAGCCACAGAACTTGGCAGAAAGAGAAAAATTAATTTTTTGCATTATTAATTTATTTATTTTTATTATTTTATTTATTTATTTTATATTTTGAGACAGAGAGTGAGCACAAATAGAGGACACAGAGAGAGCGAGGGACAGAGGATCTGAGGTAGGCTTTGCCCTGACAGGCTGACAGCAGTAACCCAATGCGGGGCTTGAACTTATGAACTGTGAGATCATGACCTGAGCAGAAGTCACATGGCCAAACAACTGAGCCACCCAGGTACCTCCTATATTTTATTTTTAAAATTATTTTATTTTATATCATTTTCTTTATTTCATTATATTTTATTTTATATACATATAAATTGTTACATTTTTTAGCTTTTTTCTTCTTTTCTTTCCTTTTTTCCCTCTATTTTATCAAACTTCTTTCAACAAGTAGACCAAAACACACCTAGGATCTAGCTCTCTTTGATTTTTTGTTTTTCTCTTAATTTTTTTAATTTAAAATTTTTATTTTATTATTTTTTTCTTCTTTAAAATGGCAAAATTAAAGAATATACCCCAAAGGAAAGAATAGGAAGAAATGACAGCCAGGCACATAATCAACATAGAAATAAACAAGATGTCTGAACTAGAACTTAGAACCACAATAATAAAAATACTAGCTGGGCAAGAAAAAAGCATAGAATCCCCTTCTGCAAAGATTAAATAAAACTAGTCAGGACAAAATTAAAAATCTGATATTAATATTAGCATATTAAATCATGTAAAAACAAAAAAATGGAGGTACATACTATTATTACAATAATGTGTGTCAGTAGGTCCTTTTGAATCATCTTACTTTGAGCTCATGGAGCTTTTTGGATGTTTACATTCATACCTTTCACCAAAGTTTGGAAATTTTCAGCCATTATTTCTTCAAACAGTCTCTGTTTTTTTTTTTTTTCTCTTTCTGGGACTTCCACAATGCATATAACATACATATTTGATGCACTTAATACACTACTTGATGATGTCCCATAGGTCCCTTGGGCTCTGTTTACTTTTCTTCATTCTTTTTTCTTTCTTTTCCTCAGATTTGATCATTTCCACTGTCCTATCTTCAAGTCGCTGATTTTTTCTCTTCAAGTCTGTCTTTGAATCCCTCTAGTTCAATTTTTCATTTGAGTCAATATACTTTTCAGCTCCAAAATGGCTTTTGGTTCATTTTAAGGTTTTCTCTCTATATAGATATTTCCATTTTTTGTATATCTTATTTTCTTGATTTTTCTCCACATCTTCTTTCAGTTCCTTGAGTATTTTTAAGGCAGTTGTTTTAAAATCTTCTCTAATATATCTGCCATTAGGTTTTCTTCAGGGCAGCTTTTGTCAGTTTGTTTCTCTGAATGGGCCATACTTTTCTGGTATTTGTATGCCTCATGACTTCTTTGTTGAACATCAGACTTTTGAATCTAACAATGTGATAACTTTGGAAATCAGACTCTCCACTTCCCCAGAGTTCATTGTTTTGGGGGTTTGTTTTTGTTTTTTTGTATTGTTTCAGGCTCTCTGTGCCTAGAAACAGTCTGAGGTGGGAATTTAAGATTTCACAGATCCTTTCTGAGTTCTTCCCTTCTCATTTTCCCCATATATGCAGTTGTTTTTAAATGCCTCAGTCTTTTTAATGTTTGGCTCCCCAAAGGGGATAACGAGTAAAATGAAGGAAGAAAGGAAGGGCATCATTCCTTTCAATCACCTGGAGGTCACTCCAGCCAGAGGGGAGGGGCTTACAACAGTAAGAAGAGGTTCAGCAAATGACCATCTACCTCATTGTCTGCACCTGTGTGATTGGACGCAGTAAGAATTCTCAGCACGGATTCCCAATATTTGGAGGACAGAGTCCTTTTTGCCTTCCCTGGCTCTTGAAAACTGTGTGCAGATTGGTTATTTTTCAGGAACATGTATACAGCTGCCTGCCACATGGGTGGAGAATGGGTTAACTATTACTGTTCTAGGAGTTGTAGTTGACCAAAATTAACTACAATTTACCACCTAAGCCTTTCCTTAGAAATTGCAAGCCTTCAATGGACTCCATAAAGAGGAACATCAGAAAGATTCTGCCAGTGCAGTTATTATCTAGGTAGGAAGACAGGTTCCCAATGTTTCCTACTCTAGCCTCTTCCCAGAACCCTCTCAGGATCTGGGTGATCTTTACGCATATTTGAGTTTGAGAAGACTGTCCACATTTGGTTCACCATTTGCTATAGATCCTTTTCTGAGCACATTTTCTCCATCTCCAGGCCTTGGATGAAAACTGGCGTTCCCCTCAATGATGATACTCCTCACAGGTAAAGTCTGCCTGTTGTCACTTGTCCTTGGATTTCAGAGACAAGAGACTGCTTTGTTATGTTTTAGTAAAGACCATTCTATTCAGTGCCAATTCTGTCTCCAGGTACTGTTAGATTCTTGTATAGCCTTTCCTTGATTTAAGCCTAACCATGAGCTAGTATGAGAAATGCTGTTATTATTTCCATTTTGTGGTAGAGGAAATCAAATTGAATGCTTTATAAAGATGCAATCTCCTGAGTAAGATGACTCAGCTAGCAGGTGTCAGTTGAGGTTTGAACTTTAATATATCTAAGTGCAAAGGCATCACCACTATTGCCTCTCTCCCCAAGCACACTCCAAATTAGAGCTGTTAGCTCTCCTGCCAACAACTCCCATTGCCCTTTGCATTGGTTTCTATTACTGCCATATGAGATTACCACACATTTAGCAGCTAACAACAACACATAGTTATTACCTCACAGTTCTGTAGGTCAGAAGTCCCAAGAAATGGACTGATCGCTCTGCCTCTGGTTTCACTAAAATCAAAGTCTTAGACAGACTGAGGCTCTGGAGGAGAATCTGCTTACCAACTCATTCTTAGCAGCTCATTTAGGTTACTGGCTGAATTCAATTCCATGTGGTTTGTAGGATGGTAGTCAATATTTTCTTGTTAGCTGTTGGCCAGTGGTCATTTTAGAGGCCTCTACACTCTCCAGTTTGTGGCCCCCTTGTCTTGAAAGTCAGCAATAGTAGGGTGAGTCCTTCTCACAATTTGGATCCTTCTAATTTCCCCTTCAGCCTCATCCCTCCTAGTTTCAGCTGCAGAAAATTCTCCACTTTTAAGGACTCATGTAATTAGATTGGACCCACCTTGATAACCTAGGATAGTCTCTTTATTTTAAGGCCCTTAACCTTAGTTTGATCTGCAAAGTTCTTTTTTGCCTTGTTCTGTAATTATTTCCACATTTCTGCTTTTAAGCCATGGACATCTTTGGGGAACCTTTCTGGCTAGCATAGCTCCAAGCTCACACCACTTAATTATATCACCCCTTTCTCTCATCATGTTATTAGTATTTTCAACTTCTCTTATAGTCACTTAAAATTGTGGAGTCTAGCTCTCTGACATTTTCTCCTGTCTGATTCCTAACATCACCGTGAGATGTATTAGTGACCATTCCAGTGACCTTCTTTCTCACTAACAGGCATTTTCACCTCCAATCCACACTTTATGGTCACACTTGGCTGTGTTGTTGCCAACAGGGAACCCAGAGTCCTTTTTGCCTTCCCTGGCTCTTGAAAACTGTGTGCAGATTGGTTATTTGGAAAAGTAAGTAATGGAAGTAAGTAAGAAATGGAAAATTGTTCCCAGATGTATATGGGACTGGATTTTGATCACAAATTACTGCCTTTTATTTGATAGTGTATGTATGCAAAATGAATTGAAATCAAATTTTAAAATATCAACAATACCTGCTAACAGAAGATATGATTATACAGCATCCATCAGAACATGCCAGTAAACTGATTTTTAAAAATCAAGGTAAACAATTTCATAGACTCAGATGTCAGAGTTTGGGAGAAAGAAATAATGATTTTAGAATGAAACCTTTTAACAGTCTTGTGGAATGACAGGAATTGATTTTGGCATCCAAATTTGAATTCCCTTGCTGCTTTTAAAAACGTATTAGGCAGGAGATTGGTACTAAATTTGGTTACATCAATATGATTTTAGAGAGAGGGAGTATGATTTACCTGCTATACAAAACCCATTTTCTCCATTAGGGATAGAGAAATGGGCCATCTTCTCGATGAAGTCATGTGTGATCTCAGTTAAGGAGGAGCCATAGAGATGCTGTCGTACATAATGAAGACTTAGGATGATGCTCCGTTTTTCTCTGCGGGTTGTTGTTGGACTGCACCAATTTATCCACTGTAGCTGTGAGAGATAGCCCAGGAAGCACCCATCCCACTGTTCCTGAACTACCACAAAACTGCCAGCTGGGAACGTTTGCATTTTACAATAGGAAAGAGGACGCCTTTCAAAATGAAGCTTTTATAAATTGCTTGTAAAAATAAAATATTCACATCTCAAGAAAAGATTTTTTTTTATTTGGCTAGATGTTACTTCCCTGAATCTAACCACACAGCCCAAATAATTCATAAACTTTAAGTGCATAACATGAGGTCTTGTTAAAAATTTAAATAGAGTAGAGAGTCTCCTGATTTGTTAGTGTCCCAATTTGTCAGGAATCTGAATGTTTAATAAACACCTAATCTAATTCTGTTAATGAGCATCGTAAATGGACCCTGCTTTGAGTAATACTGTTCAAGTGTTCCTTCTCCTAGCTCTTATATCAAATTATGGAAAGAAAGAGGAGAAAGGGAAATAAAGGGGTAAACAGAAAAGAACTTCAACTTTAACTTTTTTCATTCTGCCCATTCCTTCCCATCTTCCCGCACTAACAATAATACCTCAAACTAAAAGTCAAATTTGATTTTTCATTAAGAATTCATAGCTGTTAGAAACCTGTAAGGTTCTAAAAGTCTTTCAGTGACTCAGGTGGAAATGTTCCTAAAGGGCTAAATCAGAGCCAAAGTTTGAGCCATGTCCCCCAAATCACCCTGAAACGGGTTCCTATCCAAAGGGATAGAATAGTAATATACTGTCTTCTCATTGTCCTTCTTGCAAGAAGCTGCTAAAACACCAAAAGAATAAAAATTATACATTCTCGGTGAATGGTCATTCTAATCATTTCAAAATGCAAAAGCTTATAGAAATTTGGAGCAGTGGTGATAATCATAAATCACAACTCACAATGTAGTCATTGAAAAATCTTTGCAGTCAGCTACCCTCTCAAGAGTTTTAATTTGCTATCAAGTCAAGAGCTATAATAGTGAAGCAAGGAGCTGTTTGAGGAACAGAAGGTCAGCCCAAAGTGGGAAAGCAACACAATGAGGGTGCCATGAAAAATATCCAATAGTCTGACATGCAGAGTCAATCTATCAAGTTTTGCAAGTGTTTGCAAATTAGGCCACCCCTGATGAATCTCCTTCAGGTAGTCTCCCTCAAACAAATAACTTAAATCCTTTTAATGAACTAATGAATAAAGAAAGTAATCCTTAAATCTTAATAACACTGTAGTTACTTTCAATTATATATTTCACATTTATTGAGCACCCATTGAAACTCCATGCTATGAGGTTGGGAATGGGAGATTATTTAATTAATAAGACATGATATGATGTCCTCAAAAGGATTCACCATCTAGCAAGGATCTAGCTATGAGTAAATAATTCCCAGATAGGAACAGAAGGAATATGAAATGAAATGAGAGTAAGGAATGAAAAGGAACAAACATTTCTTTAGTGCTTCCTCCATGCCTGGCACTGTGCTAAGTTCTGTGCATTTGTTATTTATTGTTGGTGAAATACATGGTTATTTTTCTATCTTTTCCTAGAAGCACACTGTCCTTCTGGGTCAGAAGTTTGGTTAGTCATGAGCTTATTGGAGTGAACATGTTCAAAACTCATCCTCTTTCTGAATTGTAAAAGGATTAGTTTCCAGACTGACAAAATATGTTCCAACAGTGTATGAAAAAGCAGGTAACCTGTCTTTTCCCTTACTTATGATACAAGGATAGTTGTCTGTTTCTCCATCTTTCTCTTCTGTCACTTAAAATTGTGAAAAGTTGAAAATTCTGTTTCATTGGATATAAAATCTACTGAAGACATTAATAGTAGGTAGAATTTACTGAGTGTCAGAGAACTCCCATCTCATTTCATCTTTGCCTATGAAGTAGAAAAGATTATTCTCATTTTCCAGATGATGAAACTGAAGCTTAAGAAATTAAATAACTTGTCCATGATCCTATGATTACAAAGTGCCAAGCTAAGAGTCAAATCCACATCACTGACTCCATAGCCTATGCCTAACCACTCTGATATATCACATTAACATACTATCTATTATGTATGTGATTATTTCAATAGTGTAGTTATAGAAAAATGATATCCAGCTATGAGATGGGTTCAGTCATGACATCTGCAAGAATATAAAAGGAATTCTTCATTGCATGGCCATCATTTCCCCAATAAACAAACAAAAATAACTTTCAGTTTCTTGAAGCCTTCCTCATTTCTAATTACATAGCTTGTTTAACCATAAAATAACTCCTTATGGAAAAAAAAGTTTAGTTAGTATCTAAATAGCCAGTTACAAATTCAGAATTCAGAAGAAAGAACACAATCTGTTCTCAGGTCTGTTACTTCATACTCATAATGCCCAGACTGTTTTCCTGTTACCTTGTTCCCTCACAAAATAGGTATTCTTTAGTGTAGTACCTAATGTGAATTCAGGGTGAAACTAAGTCTTGCCTTGACATAAAAGTACATCAGGAGTTGGCCCCTGCCCCAGATCTTGTGTCTTGGGTTTTGCAACACTGCTTTTCTCTCTAAGCAAAATGCCTACACTATGGGGACACAGTTAAGTTTGTGTCTGTACCACACTGCTGTGCTCCCTCTGGATATGGGCTCCTTGGAAAGAGACCAGTTCTCCCTGTCCTTTCTCTAAAGTACAAAACTGGGTACACTAAGCACAGAACTATGCAGTCTTCTCATTCTTCCTGATGTCTCCTAGAGACATGATGCTACTATTTTGAAATCATGAGGTCTTAAGCTATAGGCTCCCAGGTCTTGAATGCCAACATTGCCCACCTGCTTGAGACAGAGGTAAAGTGGAAAATTTGAACAGAACCAAGCAATTTAACAAGCTGTTTCAACTTCCAAATTATTGAAAGAGTGAACTTAGTAATATTTATTTACCTCTCAGGATGAGACAATTAATAAAAATTTTTGCCTTTTAATGAAATTCTAAAGCCCAAAGAAAATTAGTATTTTTATATTCCAGTTGCATTGCACAAATTAATGGGCTCCCCTGTTCAGAATAAGCAGTGAGGACTTTGTCCTAATTGGGAGGAGTCCAAAATGTTGTGGAAAAAATTTTTTCTGGTCCCTCTTCAATTCATTTTAATTTTTGTCTGTTGCATGGTCTTGAAAATTAATTCTCTGAAAGGGCAGCTTTATATATTATTATGATTTTCTCAACTAATCTTTCTATGTGGGTTATAAAGTAAAAAATTATAAGCAGGCAAATAACACTTTCTCTTATGGCAATTACTTCTTTTGATTAAATATATTGCCCTGTAAGTTATGCTTGACCTTCTCATTACTTAAAATGGAGGCCCTTAAATATCCTTAAATACTCATTAGAATAATATATTCTGTTGCTTTTCCATAATGTTAATAATAATTCTAATAACAACAATAATAGAATTAACCCATTTAGTTCATTTAATTCAATGACATACTTTTATCAATTAATTCAAATAGTGAAACATAATCCTTTTCTCCTGTTATTTTTTTTATTTTTATTTTTAAGTTACCTCTTAAGAGAAAGCCAGGACAAGTGAATGATAAATATCCTATGTGGCAAGACTCTCCTGCTGAGGGCATATTCTGGTGTCTTCAAACAGCTGACAATTTTAATTATGAAGTTATATTTGTTAGGATTACCTATAGAAGAATATTTCGCTGTTTTCAGTTTGTGTCAGATGAACTCTCTGGACTGATCATTTTCTCCACATTCAAATGTATGATTTCATGGTGAGTTGAGATGCAAACCTGATTTCCACTTTCTTTATAAGGAAGTGGACATCTCTAATGAGCCTTTGTCCAGAGGACCAATGATGATACAAAGGAGAAAAATCTAAAAATAGTAATATAGGTTTCAGGGTTTCCCCAAGTGTTGTACATGTAGCACTGGTAAAAAAAAAAAAAAAACTGATGTCATTGTAGATAGTACGTAGACATACTTTTTGTTATCGTTGTTATTTATTTATTTGACTACCTCTGAGAGAAAGCATATAATGAGTTCAATAACCCTCCAAATTTTGGGGCGCCAAATACTTTGAACAGGTAACTGATATGAAAAGTCAGTTAACAGCCATCAAAAAGAATAAAATCTTGCCACTTGCAAAGATGTGAATGGAGTTAGAGTAAATTATGCTACGTGAAATAAATCAGAGAAGGACAAATACCATATGATTTTACTCATATGTGGAGTTTAGGATACAAAACAGATGAGCATATGGAAAGGGGAAAAAGAAAGAGAAAGGGAAAGAGAGAGAGAGAGAGAAAGAAGCAAACCATAAGAGGCTCTTTATGATAAAGAACAAACTTGAGAGTTGATGGAAGGTGGTGGGTAGGAGATGAGCTAGATGGGTGATGGGTACTAAGGAGGGCATCTGGGTGTGGAATGTAACTGATGAATCACTAAATTCTACTCCTGAAACCAATATTACACTATTTATTAACTAACTAGATTTAAATAAAATTTGGAAAGAAAAAAAAGTCCCATACTGAGAGGGAAAAAATGGAGTTGACTTAGCTAAGAAAAACATTAAGAATGTAGTGTTTGAGTAGTGTTGAAATATGGCAAACATTTCAAGCTGGCATGAGAATGAATGGAGGTTGATAAACATTGGCAGAATGGTACACAGTGATACAGAGCCATCGAGTGGCATGGGACCCTGACTTGGCCACATAATAGCTGTAAGATTCTACATTTGTGAAAGCCTTGCCATAAAGGCCCTCTCAGAGAATTTTTTAAATCCACCTCAAGCTTTAAGCATGGTGCTGGTCATATAGTAAGCCCTAAATGAATAACACCTGTAATTATTCATCGCCATAAAGTCTCTCCCAAGGACCCGTCAACCAACAACAGAAAGCAAACTTCATACATTGGGTGAATAGAGACACAAAACAGTGTTGTTAAAATAATCACATACAACTATTTAATTTTTAAAAGAAGAATTTATCAAAATATGGAATTAAATTAGCCTTTAATGATAATTTTTGTTTTTTTAAGGTAAAACTGTATGTGTACTCTGTTTATTATACGGCATTGACTTAAGTTCCTTTTGCCTAGGAACTGTGTATTTTCAGTCATGACACCTTCTAAACTGTTAAACATGGAGTTTTCACTTATTTGTTTCTTAATAAAGAACTACAGAGATGGCTGGATAGTATATAAATATCGTTTGACTAATTTTTAAGATTTCCTTATCTACCGGGACTTTGGAAGGCAGTAAATGGTCACAAAACATAAAAGTTTTCACTAGATGAGTTTTGTATCCTAAGAAAATCCTCATATTTCATAAAACATTACCAGAACATCTCTATATATTCTGAATATTGTTATATTCTCTGTGCTTTGTATATCTACCTGTTTCAGAAATAATACATACAAAAAAATTATACATACAAGGTCCTAAAACATTAGCAATAACAACAGAATACTGTAGGCACATTTGTCTCTTCTTGCTCTATTTGCTCACAGAGCATGGGTTCTGCCTGAAGTATTAAAAAAAAATTCTGGATCTTTTTCTGTATCTGTACTGGGCACTATGCTTGCTTACTATTTGGTTTTCTAAGCAGTCAGGGAGCAATCTCACATCACTCCCTAAGAGTTAGTTGTTAATCATTGCTATTGTTTAATGTTTTAAAATCTTTTCTTAGAGAGACAAAAGGAATTGCAATAATAATCACCCTTTCCTCCCCTGAATCACACTGGAACTCAGAAAAAAAATTCTGAGTAATGGCTAGTATCATGGGACCTTAATAAACATATTACTAACTGATTTTTAGGTGATAGTTGGACTGTAAATAGATATTATACTTACATATCCCTTAGGATTATAAGGGTGGATGATTATATTTTTAATCCTCCTAGCACTGTTTCTGAAATATGATCTAAAATGAGGTGCTTTAAAGAGAATTGTTTCTATTCATTGAAGTCTGATATGTAATAGCAGAAATTTAGAGACAATCAAAAGCTCATTGATAGAGAACTGGTGTACTCATTCCATGGAATATGCCATGCAGTCCTAACTATGAGGCTAATCTGTGAATATTCATGTCAGGTTGTCCATGATAATAAAGCACAATAAATAAGAAGAAAGTATGAATGTTACGAGGTGCTTGAACACAACCCTAGTGTATGCATATATTTGGTCTGTCCATAGAAAAGTAGTAAAAAGACACTTAACAAAATGTGCATTGTAGGTCCCTGAGGACTGGAGTGGGGAGAAGAGAAAGGCTTTCAGTTTTTACTTTATGTGTTCCTGTTGTACATTTTTATTATAATAACAACTTTTAGTAAGCATTTTAATTTTTATAACTTTTTAAAGACAACACAATGCATTTTAATAAAGTTAATCATAAACTAGCATTACCTATTGCTTGGATTTATCGCCATGCTACCAGAAGTCATTGTGTAAACTGCCTCTTCCTTTGCATATTTGCTTTGTTTACCCAACTTGAGAACTCTAAAAAGATATGTTACTCTATGGAATGTTCACTGGGCCTTTCTTCTTCCATCATGGGGGACCAATAACCAGAGAATGACTTAGAGCAAGTGTTGTTTGGTTTAGGCTTAAAAGCAAGAGTTCAAATCTTAGATGTATTATTTGCAATTCCAGACTTTTGGTTATGAGGAACAGAAACCTAATGAAGCCACATAAAGTCAAGGGAAGATATATCGTGAGAATATAGATCATACCTGTAAATGAATCACAGCTGGAGGTTCTGGGAAGTGCTGGTTGGAGCTATGGAGCCATGCTGTGGGACACCCAGCCAATTACTTTCTCTTCTCTCCTCTCTCCCTCACTTGGCTGACTGCACACTCCTCTGTTTTCTACTCTGCTCTCTTCTCTGCAAAAATAGTTTCCTCTTTTTTTCATGGTTTTGGTGCCCAATAACTCATTTGCATGACTTCTGTTACTATAAAATCTCCGTAGGCCTGGCTCTGTAGGACCTTTCAGCTTCTCATAATTCTTGTCTCTCTCATTTATGACAGATCACAAGAATTAAATGTAATTACACTTTGTTTAAAAGACCCTCATGTTTCTTGACATGATATATAAAAGATACCAATCTTCTTTAAAAATCAGTGTCTTCAGCTACAAAATGTAAAGATTGATAGTATTAACATCATAAATTTTCTGTAGAAGTCTTAGTATAGTTCCTACCATAGAGTAACTGCTTCATAAATATGAGGTTATGTATTGTTAGTGTTATTGTTATTAAATCCATCATGATTATTATTTTAAGGATTTTAAGAAAATGAATGATCTCCTTCATCCAAGTAGATAGACTTCATGAATGCCTCTATTTCCACATAGATTTTTGGAGCGAACGACATCATATCATCTGATAGAGAAGTGCACAAGCAATAAAGCTGACAGCTCCGTAAAACAAATCATCATACATCAACAGTTTCTCAAGGCCAGGCAACAACGAGAAAAGACAGAAATGCTCTCACTCATGTTTAAGGTAAAGGAATGTGCAGTTAAATGGAGACAGTGATAACATCATTTAAAGCAAAGGCTATCGAGACGCCTCCATTAATCACTAGCCAGGAACTTGCTCATAATGTAAAGGAGAAAAAATATGCTGCTCACAGTCCTCTCTGTTTCTTGTTCCAGTGGAAAAGAATTGATGAAGCACATAACTGGTAGGTTCCTGCCAATTATCAGACACAGGGGAATTCAATAATGAACATTTTCCAAACTATCAGATGACCAGTTTCATATCTACAAATGAGAAAGTCCTGGCATGAACTTTGATGATGCAGCAACAGACATGCAGACATGTTTTAATCTCATGTTTCTTATGAAATTAGCAAACAATGTGCTTAGTGATACTCTAAACATAACACACCATCTGATTAATGAAACATGTCAGTTCAGCTATCAACACTCAACATTTATTATGCTCAATGACATTCTTGTCTTAGATCTCAAAATAACAGGTGTTTCAGTGATGAAAAGTCAAGACAAAAAAAGTGTGAAGCTAAGGCTTTCACATACTTTTCTTCAAAATTTTCAGCAACACAGTTTTTGACAGAGGGCTTCTGACTGCTCAATTTGATGGCCATACAAACTTATAAAAGCTGAAGTGTAGAGTTTCCCGGGGGACAACATAATGAAATAAATGCACTCATGAATATGTATGGTGGAGGAGGCCATCTGTTCTCCACCAACCTCTTTTCTTTCAACAACTCACAAACATTCAGCCCCAACCCATGCCTACCCCACTATTCAGAAGAAAAAAAACGTGTGTCTTCTTCTGAAGATTTTAAGAATCAGTATTGTTTCATCTCAAGCCAGAAACATAACTGTAAAAGAATAATTTTTACTGTCAGACTAAAAAATATAAATTAATAACTCCAAGAGTGCTGTGCAACTGTGAGCCCTGAAGCTCCTGGTTTTTCTTTCATGCTTCAGTAATGAGGTTCCTTGCTCTTCACCTATCCTGAAAGCCACATAAAACTACCTCTTGGGCTACAAACATGAGAGTAAAAGAAACATCAATATTAGCAGAGGAGGTAACATTCCATCATTCAGAAGTTTGGAGTGAGCTCCAGTTGCTATATGTTCAGGTTCAATATTAGGTTCTTCCCATGATCCCTGTGGAATCCATCACTCATCAATAATTTTGAATACAGAGAATGAGGCCAATCTTACCACTCAAAGGTGACAGAAAAGAAATTTTTAAGAAATGAAATAGTCGGCAAAGAGTAAGAGATGAATTTCATAGAAAAATGAATTGAAAAATGATTAAATTTTTTGGTCAACTGCATCATATCTGAAATGCATAAAGAACACTTGTGCATTATTTATAGGATTCTTTTGGTAAATCTTTTATAAAGTGAATACATATGAAAAGAATAATCACTCCTAATTCCTTTCCTTTGCAATTTCAACTTTGCAAATATCTTGCCTTCTTTAAGAAAGGCTTCTAGTGAGTCTCTCTGTATTTCAGAAGAAAAACAACTTAAGGTTAAACTCTCTTTACAACAAAATAGAACTTAAAAAAAAACATAGTCACAGCAGCAGCTCCTGTGCTTTATTACATTTTCTTAAACTACTCTTAGAGATGTAGTCTGTGATAAACTGTTAGTTTTATCAGAAAACAGATAGAACAACAATATCATTAAATTCCAAAAGGTAATAAGATGGATTGGAAAGAGCATATATTTCTGAAATGAAAAGATCAAGGTTTTAATCCATCTTCTGTTTAGTTAATAGTATGACCTTGGGGAATCTATGCATGATTTCTAACACTCTACATTTTTATCCATTAAATCAGAATAGCAATACCAACTTCACGATGCTATTAGGATGATCTGATAAGGTAATATATGTGAAAGCACTCTATAAACAAAAAAGAAATTGCTGAAACAGATGTTAAGGCAAATTAATTTTAAATTACATTCCTAATAAAATTAAAATGTGTTTACTCCCTAATCACTTCTCACCATCAAGATAGTCCTCTCTAAATTGTCATTTATATCACCTAAAACAATTCCCCTACACTTTGTTCTCTTATTCTGCCATAGTAGCAAGGTGCTGAAAGTAAACTGAAGCACTGGAATTGTTCTCTAAATGTAGGAATCTTAAGAGCACCAACACATCATCTTAAAGGAATGCCACCCAGGTGAAGATAGCTCTGACACCACCTTGCAGAAATCTTCTAGATCTCTGTGGTCAGCTGCCCATCCATTAGGTCAAGTTATTGAATGGCAGTGTCTCAAAGTCCTCTTCAGGCTCTGAAATTCTGTGATGCTTAGGGAGCAGTCTGGCAAAACAAGCTGGAGGCAGGGACCTACCAATAGGTTGTATGGTTTTGGATGAAGCAAATTACAGAAACTCCCTGGGTGTTAGTTTCTCTACCTGCAAAGGAAGGGGATTGAACTGTATATCTCTTGAGTTCTTTTCAGCTCTGACATTGCATGTTGCTGGAATATAGTTGAGGTGGAGATTGAGATTTGAAGACAAAATGTAGAGTGTCATGTAAATGCTTTTCAGAGGTTTAAAACAATGTATTCAGGGCCTCCATAATTAAAAACAAAAAGTCTGTGCTGACAGTGAGGAGTCTGCTTGGGATTCTCTCTCTCTTTGCCCCTACCCTGCTTGCATACACACTCTCTCTAAACAAACAGAAAAGAACAAACTTTAAAAAGGTCTCATCTTTTAGTATAGCATTAAGTCAGAACTTGAGACTTGTATAAGCAATATGATTCTTTTTTGACAAATTAAGGGTCTAGAGAAAATATGTCATAGGCCAATTTCTTTTTTTTTTTTAATTTTTTAATGTTTTATTTATTTTTGATACAGAGAGAGACAGAGCATGAGACGGGGAGGGGCAGAGAGAGAAGGAGACAGAACCGGAAGCAGGAAGCAGGCTCCAGGCTCTGAGCTAGCTGTCAGCACAGAGCTTGACGTCGGGCTCAAACTCAGGAAAACGTGAGATCTGACCTGAGCTGAAGTCAGAGGCCTAACCCACGGAGTCACCCAGGTGCCCCAGGCTAATTTCTTTTTAAAGGTGTAGTGTCATCCCAGACTTTAGCCTCTACTACAAAACTATAATCATTAAGACAGTATGGTACTGGCCCAAAAACAGACACACAGACCAATGGTATAGAAGAGAGAACCCAGAATTGGACCCAAAAATGTGTGGCCAACTAATCTTTGACAAAGCAGGAAAGAATATCCAATGAAAAAAGACAGCCTCTTTAACAAATGATGCTAGGAGAACTGGACAGCAACATGCAGAAGAATGAAACTAGATTACTTTCTTACACCATGCAAATATAAACGTGAAATGGATGAAGGACCTGAATGCAAGACAGGAAATCATCAAAACCCTAGAGGAGAAAGCAGGAAACAACCTCTTTGACCACAGCTGCAGCGTTTGCTTACTTGACATCATCTCCAAAAGTAAAAGAATCAAAAGCAATAATGAACTATTGAGACTTCATGAAGATAAAAAGCTTTTGCATGGCAAATAAAACAATCAACAAAACTAAAAGGCAAAAGGCAACTGACATAATGAATGGGAAAAGATAGTTGCAAGTGACATATCATGACATGTCAGATAAAGGACTAGTATCCACAATCTATAGGGAATTTACCAAACTCCACACCCAAAAAAACAAATAATCCAGTGAAGAAATGGGTAGAAGACATGAATAAACACGTCTCCAAAGAGGACATCCAGATGGCCAACAGGCACATGAAATGATGCTCAGTGTCACTAATCATCAGGGAAATACAAATCAAAAACACACTGAGATACCACCTCATGCTGGTCAGAGTGGCTAAAGTGAACAAATCAGGAGACTATAGATGCTGGTGAGGATGTGGAGAAATGGGTACCCTCTTACACTGTTGATGGGAATGCAAACTAGTTTAGCTGCTCTGGAAAACAGTGTGGAGGTTCCTCAAAAAACTAACAGTAGAACTCCCCTATGACCCAGCAATATCATTGCTAGGGAACTTACCCAAGGGATAGAGGAGTGCTGATGCATAGGGGCACATGTACCCCAATGTTCGTAGTAGAACTTTCAACATTAGCCAAATCATGGAAAGAGCCTAAATGTCCATCAACTGACAAATGGATCAAGAAGATGTGGTATATATACACAATGGAATACTACATGGCAATGAGAGATAATGAAATATGGCCATTTGTAGTAACATGGATGGAAGTCGAGGGTATTATGCTAAGTGAAATAAGTCAGACAGAGAAAGACAGACACCATATGTTTTCACTCACATGTGGATCTTGAGAAACTTAACAGAAGACCATGAGGGAGGGGAAGGGGAAAAATATTAAGGAGAGGGAGGGAGGTACACCATGAGACTCTTAAAAACTAAGAACAAACTGAGGGTTGATGGGGGTTGGAGGAGAGGAGAAAATGGGTGATGGGCATTGAGGAGGGTACTTGCTGGGATGAGCACTGGGTATTGTATGGAAACCAATCTGACCATAAACTACATTAAAAAAAAAAGAACTACCAAAAAAATAATAAAGGTGTATTGTCATTTCTTTTTAAGTTTTTTTTTATGATTAGTTATTCTTGAGAGATAGAGTGACAGAGCATGAGCAGGGGAGGGACAGAGAGAGAGGGAGACAGAGAATCACAAGCAGGCTCTAGGTACTGAACGTTCAGCACAGAGCCCAATGCAGGGCTAACTCGGGAGCCTTTGAGCTGTGAGATCATGACCTGAGCTGAAGTTGGCTGCTCAACAGACTGAGCCTTCCAGGCACCTGTTTGGGTTTTTATTTAAATTTCAGGGAGTTAATGTGCACTGTGATATTAGTTTCAGGTGCTAGTGTCATGTTTTTTATTTTTAAAAAGTCACTTCAGAAAAGCTATATCCTTGGAATAATGCGGTCTTCAAAACTTTTCACAATTGGAACATCACAAATATATTTCAAAGTTGTAAATGATACAGCTTTTACCCAAGGGAGATGGTGAAACTTCAGTTTGACAAAGATGTCAAACTTTGATGGTTTGATGATTTGTTTCAATTGTAAAAATCTTTCTAAATTATATATTCTTTTGAGAATGCATATTTGAATACTGAGGCAGATCCTATATAAAACAAGTTAATTTAACACGATACTTTATCACAAAAGGACAAATGACCACTCTAAAAATAGATACTGTAGGCATCAGGAGACTTTGATATGCACAATAAACAACTCAAGGATCTCCATTCCATGATAATCTGGACTCCAGAGCACATAGTGAAAAATAATTTGTAGAAGATGAAAATGTTGAGTAAAGTCGATGGTAATTTTTTTGGACTGGCTAGTAATTATTTATTTGGAATACATGTCTTGTGTCATTGAAAGTGTGAGTAAAATAAAGGCTTAGTCAATGAAATACTCTCAGTAAGTAGATAAGACATGCAATTCAAGTTTAGCACTGAAATTGAGCCTGGCTTCTGTCAGAATTACTGAATTTTACACATTTCACCCTAGATTCATTAGTAAAACAAAGTAGACAGGGATATCTGAAAATAATCTCTTTCTCCCTTTGAGCCCAGTTTTTACTCTAACAGCTTTATTGGTGTACAAATTATGTAAAACTCACCTGTTTTAAGTGTATAATTCTTTTGGTATATTGTATAATGATGTTTGGTAAATTTAGAGTTGTCCAAGGGATCAGAAGAGATCCCTTGTGGTCATTGGCAGTTAATCCCGTTCCCTGCCTGGGCAACCACGAATCTGCTTTCTTTCTCTAGAAGCTTGCCTTTTCTGGACATTTCGGTTAAACAGAACCACATAACATATAGCCTTTTGCACATGGCTTTTTTTCACTTGGCTTATTCTTTTTGTTAAAGCATGTATGAGTATTTAGTTTTTGTTTTTGTTTTTTTTTTTTTTACTGCTGAATAGTATTCTATTGTATGGATATAGCACATTTTTCTTATCACCTCTTCCTAGACATTTGGTTTGTTTCTACTTATTGGCCTAATACATACTGGTGCTGTGAACATTTGTGTGCAAGTCATTGTGTGGAGATAAGCTTCATTTCCCTACAGTTGTTATCTAAGTGTGGAATTACTATGTCATATGGTGAGAATATTTGACTTTTCAAGAAACTGACAAACTGACTTCTACAGTAGCTATAGGATTTTACATTACAGGGAGTACAGATACGCAGTTTCTCCATATCTTTAACAATACATGGTATTGCCTATCTTTTTCAAGAAAGTCATTTTAGTGGATGTGAAGTAGAATTTCATTTTGGTGATAATTTGTTTTTCCCAATAACTAATAATGTGGAACATTTCTTTCATCTGCTGATTACTCATTTGTATCTCTTCTGGGTTTTTTTTCTTTAAATGTTTGTTTGTTTGTTTGTTTGTTTCGAGAAAGAGAGAGTGCAAGTTGGGGAAGGAGCAGAGAAATCCAAAGCAGGCACCCTGGTGCCAGTACAGAGCCCAACACGGGGCTTAAACCCATGAAGTATGAGATCATGACTTAAGCTGAAATCAAGAATCAGACACTCAACCAACTGAGTCATCCAGGCACCCCTGTATCCCTTCTTTAATGAAATGTCTATTCAAATATTTTGTTCAATTTTAATTAGGTTGTTAGTCTTACTATTGAGTTTTAAGAGTTCCTTATATTTTCTTCTATATGCAAGTCCTTTATCAGATATATTCTTTGGAAATATTTTCTTCAGGTCTGTAGCTTATCTTTACATTTTCAGAACTGTGTCTTTTGAAGCACATAAGTCTAATTTTTATTGTTTGATTTACCAGTTTCTTTTCTGAATCATACTTTTGATGCCATATGTAACTACTCTTTAACCCAAAGTCACAAATATATTTTTTTAATGTTTATTTATTTTTGCACATGAGTGGAGTAGGAGCAGACAAAGGATAGAGGATCTGAAGCAGACTCTGTGCTGACAGCAGACATCTGGATATGGGGCTCTAACTCACGGACCACACAATCAAGACCTGAGCCAAAGTCAGATGCCTAATCAACTGAGCCACTCAGGTGCCCCCACAAAGATTTTCTTCTAAAAGTTTTGAATTTTAGTTCTTACTTTAGGTCTGATCCATTTTGACTTAATTTTTGTGTGTGCTATCTGATAAGGGTCTAAATTCACCTCCTCGCATGTGCATACCATATTTTACCAGCACTATTTGTCGAAAAGACTATCATTTCCTCTAATCAAATCCTTTGCCCCTTTGTTGAAAATCAATTGACCATAAATATAAAATTACTTAGCTGTAATGAGGCAAACTGGAATAGTGCTAAGTGTATGGAATGTTAATCCAAACAATTTAGAAAATAATCTGAATCCTGCCTTTCAGTAGCTGCTTGGCCTGGATCAAATTGATAAATCTTTCCATGCATCAGGATTCTCCTCTGTAAAAGGAGGATAATAATAGTACCTCATTCCTGGGGCTATGCTGTAGATTAAAGGAGATAATACATATAAAGCACTTACAAAAAGACCTGGAACAAAGTAGTAAATGCCCATGAATGGAGCACTGTCATTATCCTCTTCTCTGGGGGCCAAAGACAGAAGAATGTGGTCAGCTTCTTTGTACCTAGGAATACAAGTTGGAACCAACTACGCAAAATTTAGAAGATGGCCTGCAAATATGGGTAAAATCCCGGGGGTAGATTGTTCTTGTTACAGGGTCTGCCTTATTTTATTTTGTTTTCAGTTTTCTTCAGGTGCCAATGTGCCTTTTAAAAATACCATCCTCTCCAGATTCCCTTGCAGCTAAAACTTGCTTTGTAACCCAGTTTTGGCCATTAGATATAAACAGAAGAAACTGCATGAGATATTGGAGAAAGCTATTGATCTCCTGATAAAAAGTAAAAAAAACTCAGCTGGCACAGATTACTTCAACTCCTTTTCTTAATCCCGCTTGGAACATAAACACAGTGCCTAGAGGGAGAACAGCCATCTTGCAGCCATGAGGCTAAAACCTTCATGTTAACAGTAGTGGAGCAGAAAGTGAAATCCAGCCAATGGGATCGACTGGAGCAAGGCTGCATTGCCTTCTGGATTTCTTGTATTGCCTTGTTAAATTTGTCACAGCTACTAGCAACTGAGTGCCTATGATGGACTGTAAGACTCTATCCCCCCACATCAAACTGGACCCTAAAATACCAACCATTGTTTCACTCTCCCACTCCCATCTTGGTAAATAATTAGAGGTTGAGCAACTGGGCTCTGGAAAGACCCTAAGAATGTAACTCAATAACGAACATTGTGACCTGAGGTTTAACTTGTTTTTCAAGATTCTGTTAAACAACCCCACCCTTTTAATGAGACCTGGCCAAGGCAAAGTCCAAGGTGAGGTTAAAGTCACCTAGCCCCTAGACACCTAGACATCTTAGGTGTCTAACTATGATTGGTCATTTTGAAAGACTAAAAACTTTAAAATAATAGGTTCCCGCCAAAACTAACATCTGTGCATTACAATATAATTGGCTACAATGAAGTGCTGTAAATTGTAATTGGCTAACTACATGACGACCCATTTTGTCTTGCCAAAACCCTTAAAAACCCTGAGCTCCTGCTCAGCAGGGCTCTCTTCCGAGGACTTCCAGCTACTCAGGAGGGGCCTTTTGGCCGAACTAAAATAAACCCATTAACCAACTCCCTTTGTGTTTGTGAATTCTACTCTTTGGTGACTCGCATTGGGGAAGAAAATGTCTAACAGGACAAACTATTTTATGTATCCACTCTCTCTAAACATAGTAAAAGTACCTATAAGTTTCTCATCTCTATTTTGCAGATGATCATGTTGGACATCAAATGAGTTTAAATAAGATGTCTGAGGACAGGCAGAGGTCAAGAGGTAGAGCTGGGCATACATGCAAATGTGCCTAGCTCAAACTGTGTCCGTGTCTCTGCTCATGTGGTGTCCCCCAATTAGCAACATGACTTACCCCAAACAGGTGCCAAGCCTGGAGTCTCCTTTGTATTCTACACTCAGCCTAGCGCCTTTCTTATACAAAATGGGCAAGGTGTTTCCCTTTTTTGTCTTCTAAAGCTTAGGGCCAAATCTTTACATTTTAAGTAGATATTTTTTTTCTTTAGGGAATTAGCATTTAGCTGCAAAAAGCCGAAGTTTCTGTTAATTGTTTTTAATCAAAATGGTCAAGCAATTGACTATGGATTGCTGTGCGGGCTCCACAGATTAATGGTTAGTAACAGAGTAATTTAAAGCATTTAGGGATTCACTTCACAGAAATCACCCTTAGGTGGAAAGTAATCCAAACAATTTCTCCTTTTTTCCAACTCAGCTGGTTGCCCTTTACCTCCAAAGAATATTAATTGCACCTCTTATGCCTTCTAGAATATGAAAGATTCTAAATAAACATCTTTTCCATGATACAGGTAAAGTGGCTATTTAAAAAAGATGAATTAGGAACCAAAAAAAAAAAGTTCTATTATTGTTGCTTTGGTTTGGTTTGGTTGTTTTTCAAGAACAGTTTCCCCTGTAAGAACATTTCCCAAGGAAATATCCTAGGAGATGTTGATAAAATCCTTAAGAAAAAAGTTCCCTGGACCATTTTTGAAATGCTCTTTCTTAGAAGAAATATCTCATTCACATCAGCATGTTAAAGGTTCCTGAGAAAAAACCTTTTAATGTTGCTTAACCCAATTCCTTCCAAATTTAT
Source organism: Helogale parvula (assembly GCA_004023845.1). Classification (NCBI taxonomy): domain Eukaryota; kingdom Metazoa; phylum Chordata; class Mammalia; order Carnivora; family Herpestidae; genus Helogale; species Helogale parvula. Next base: position 13,083 of record PJEM01013503.1, on the reverse strand, counting down.
TCATTTATGGTAACAAATACAAATTGCTGTTTTACGAGAAATAAAAGACTATCCCTCTTGGTCTGTTTAACTTTGCAGTCTATCTAGTCCAGGGGTCGGCAGACTACAAAAGCTGGCCTGTGGTCTGTCTTTATAAGGTCTAGGAGTTAACAGGGTTTTAAATTAGTAAACAGTTGTAAAAGCGAGAACAAAAACAAAACCACAAAAGAATATGCAGTGGAGACCTACGTGGCTCAAAGGCCTAAAACATTTACTCTCTATAAGGCACATTTGCCCAGCCTTGCCTGACTGAGTACACTAATATTTTATAAATTAAATCCATATATTCTGAGAGTATAAAGGATGGTTAAGAAAAGGGGGAGAGAATGGAAGGAAGGAAGTGACAAGCCTAGTGTCTAAAATGTAGTGGGTGGTGTAATGTGAGAAGTAACCCTTTAGGACTGTGTAGAATAATTTCCTACCATCTTCTATCTGGAAGCTCATGGAGTATCCTTGCATCCAGAGTAAATGTCTCTAGTTCTTTCATCTTTCCTCGTATGTATCCAAGTATCCTGGTCACCATGGTCTTTTGTCTCTAAATATGTTCCAGTTGGTCTACCTCCATCTTCAACAGTGATGCCAGACCACCGGTCACTCTACTGAAGGCCACTGGTAGCCAAGAGCAGAGCAGGCCTTCATCTCTGTTTCTCAGATCAGAGGACAGAATCAGGCAACTAAAAGCCCAATTACACACATGAGTGTGTTTTGTGAGGCCTGCTCAATGTTTTAAGATATGGAAAAGTCACACATAAAAGTCCAGACTCTCACTTTTTCTGTGGAGGAAAGTGTAAATGGGATGATCTGGCAGTATTAGGCCTGCATTCCTCCATGCCAGTCAGCTGGAGCTGCGGGGAAGCTACTTCCTTGAGACAGAGCACGAGCTCTCCGGTTAGCTACAGTTCCTATCGCTTTCTAGTGTTGAGAGCAAGGCTATGCCACTCATTAGCACTTCCTGCCTGGCCCCTGAGCCATTCGAATCTGTACCCTATTTTACTCTTTACCCCTGGTAGCCTAGTACTAGAAATATTTGTTTAGATATCTATCTATATATTGTGAAATTATTCATTAGCACAGAATAGGTCTTTTTAAAAAATGATATGTTGGCACAGAGTTGTGATGAAGGAAAAGCTTAGGAAAAGATCCAAAGCCTAGTTGCCCTGGTAATCCAGGCTGGCTTCAGTGACAGGGTACACAGCACAACCAAGGTTAAGTAGGTATGTAGTGCTCAGACCCACAAAGAAAATGAGGTAAAACATAAAGATGGAGCCAAGTGGAAGACCATTGGACTAGGAGAAAGAATACTAGGTTCTATTTCTCACTTCCATTTAACCTACTTTGTGTTATTGGGCAGCTTGCTCAGCCTCTTCGGGCTTTAGCCAGCTCTACTAGGAACTGTAGTAAGGTAGCATTGCCTGCCCTGGTTTGTGAACACCCAACACAATCCAGTAATAGATGCAGAAACACTTTAATATCTATAAAGCACAACACACATGTAAAGTATCATTAATTCACTACTTTTCAATTTGGCCTAACGTTGACATGGTAGGAAAAAAAATCAAAAGAAAAAATAAAGCAACCAAAAGAAGGAAAATTTATAAAGAGAAGAGCTAAGTTTCTCTAGGACTAACATCCATCCGTCTTTACACTGCAAACTGTGTGCTGTTAAAAGGCACAGATGGACCCAGTGTGAACTGCTAAAGATGGATAATGATGGGCTTATGTTTACCAAGAATTTCAGACCAACTAAGCTTCTTGGCATAAGACACCAGCCTCTTGGACTCAGAGTATCACAGGTCAGGTGTTGAGACTCTCTGGCCACCACTGAGATCAGCAGCTTTATACTGGAACACTCAGTAAGGGTTCTTCAGTTACTCTCAGTTTTTACTCTGCTCAAAGTCCTCTTACCTTTCCACGTGAGTTCAGTTCTACAGTAATTCTCTACCTGCCTCTCTTCCACTTGAATTCACACCTTCTTGAGGTTGGTGCCAAGGACACACACATCCACATAAAACCACTCCTTATCTTCTAGGAGGGAGCCAAGGATGCACTGTGCCATGTTGCTGCAAAAGAAGAAATGGAACTAAAAATCAAAGCAGGAGAAAATATTCTTATTGGGGACCATAAGAACTCAATACCCACGCCAAAGTCATGCCTTTCAGCATGGGTAGCTATTCAGAGATTTTTCCTGAATGTAATTTTATTTGACAATTTTCCCATGCCTAAACCATTGATCACATTAGAATAACTAATGATAATTGAGCCCGATTCTTTTCCTGCAGAGCTGACCTCAGAACTAAGGTTTTAGGGGTGCCTGGGTGGTTCAGTCAGTTAAGGGTCTGACTTCAGCTCAGGTCATGATCTCATGGTTTGTGGGCTTGAGTCCTGCATCAGGCTCTGTGCTGACAGCTCAGAGCCTGGAGTCAACTTCGGATTCTGTGTCTCCCCCTCTCTCTGCCCCTCCCCTGCTCATGTTCTTTCTCTGTCTCAAAAATAAACATTAAAAATTTTTTTTAAAAAGAACTAAGGTTTTAATGGAAGGACTACACTATAGCCGAAAGCCTGTTTTCACACTAGTTCTGCAATCCATATTGACAGTTATTTGCAAAAGAAGAGAACATAAAGGGAGGCCAATTTGGACTCAGAGCACAGAAAAATGATCCACAGTCATCAGACCTGATAAAAAAAAATAAGACTTTTTGCTTCAAGAGATTGTACTCAAGTTCAATGGTACAAACTTTTGCCCTTACAAAAGAGGATCACACATCCAATAGGCTAATAGACTAGAAGCTAGATAACCTTACATGTTCCTTTCAATACTTTGGTGGCAATATTATCTGTTTGGGTCATGGTAACAGTCTTGTTCCAAGCGTTCTATGGTACTGAGTTAAGTCAAGGCATATACAATGAGTAAGTGGCTGCAGTGTGATTTGTATGGTTGTATAGGTGTTCTCTGCCCCAGATGAACATGTCCACCACTCTAGCATGTAGAACTTGAAAGAAAAAACAGTTTAAGAGAGTGCCAGGTCTGGTTTGCATATTTTAACAGAAATGTGGAGAAAATTGATTGTTACAGTCAGGATTTTCAACTCCATTTTCAGCCAGGGTAAGGGAAAGGAGAAACATGTTGTGATGATTAATTTTGTATCTCAATTTGACCAGGCCATGGGGTGCCCAGATTAAACATTATTTCTGGGTGTGTCTCTGAGGGTATTCTTGGATAAGATTAGCATTTGAATCAGTGCTCTAAGTAAAGAAGATTGCCTTCCCCAATGTAGGTGGGCATTATGCAATCTACTGAAGGCCAGAGTAGAATAAAAGGGTGCAGGAAAGAGGAACTGCCCTCTTTTGCTCCTTGCCTGCCTGCTTAAACTGGGACACTGAGATTCTCCTTCCCTTGAGCCTGGGGTTCACACCCTTGGCTCCTTTGGTACTCAGGTCTTTGAACTTGGACTAGAATTATGTCGCCAGGTTTTCTGGGTCTCCAGGTTGCAGACGGCAGATTGTAGGATTTCTCAGTTTATACAAGCCAATCCCTCATAATAAATCTCATCCTATAAATATATCCTGTTGGTTCTGCTTCTCTGGAGAATCCTAATATCCAAGCATACTTTCTCTAACTAAAATTAATAAAGGGGAAAGATAATGATAATAATGATAGTAGTTTCTATTATGTCTCAAACAACATTAGATGTGTTACATACATTATCTCATTTAATTCTTATTATGACCCCCACATTTTAAAGATAAATAATAAAGTCTTAACACAGGTTAAAACACTTGCCCAAAGAATAAGTGTCAGGATGTAATTCTAACTGAGACTCTGTGACTCTGGCCATGGAGTAACATTTTTATGCATAAGAGAAGAGAGGCCAATTATCAGATGGTAGGCGGACAATCAAAGATGAGAACACTGGAAAGGTGGTGCTATGTAGAGAAACCTCAGCATTTCAGACAACTTGAAAGAAGCCATCAAGCTCTCTGGGCATTATTGCCACTTTTCTTAGGGTATAGAAAAAGTGGAGTAGTAAACCCAGTGTTTGCATTTCAAGGTTTTGCTTTTGTCATCAATCTCTATCTTCTTCTACTCTCCAGCCTGGGAATCTAAAACTGTGAAAGTCTGAAAAGGACACAAAGTGAATCCTGCAGAGGTTTTTGGTAAGCCTGTCTTAAAACTAAGGAATGAATGTAGGTCAGTGTACACAGATGGGTAGGAAGGGCCTCTGTTAAGCTAGGAGGCATCAGGACCATAAAGGAAAGAATAGATGTGATGCTTTGTGGGGGAAGAAATGGTAAGTGTGGTGGCTGGTGGTGGATTAGACAAGGCCGAGAAGAAACCAAAGTTAAGATGGCCTCCAAGTAGCCTCGAAAACTTTTCTGGGCAGAGGCTGTGCTTCAAACTCCATAAAGACAGAACCCCTGCTTAGCTCAGTATTCTACCACAGTATCTAGTATAGTGCACAAGATTTATTTCTAGTTTTTGAGTATACATGGTTGAGAGATGTTTGGTGACACTGAATGAAAATTCATAGCCATTAATTTGACTGGTGCTGGGAGAGAAGGGAAAGATGGAGATTCTGCTTGAGACATTTTTCAGTTGTAGGTATTTTGAAAAATAAAGTCCAAACATATACTCATTCAGAAATTACGTGTATTCAAAAGGAGAACAAATCTAAATGTCTTGAAAGATCTCTCTTCCCTCTCATATTCAGCAAATTGTTACTAATCCATCAGGCATTTAAATGTGTAGCAAATAACTTCAACAATTTTGGTGACCACACTGGACTGTAACTATTTCTTCCAGTATGTGTTCTGTCCAGAATTTATTCAGCCAATATTTATTGTGCAAGGCCCAGAGTTAGTACCCAGGGTGATTCAATCATAGAGACTACCCTTGGGAAGCTAAACAGCCTAATGAGGAGATGAGTCAGATCTACAAATGACCAGAAGTGATATTCAGAATATTTAACAAATGGTAGAGCCTGGCACTGGCCAATCACAATGATTTCTGCTATAGAATAGAATCTGGGTGTTGGAGGATCCTGGCTAGTACAGCATTACTCTCTTAGTTGTTCAATTGTAGAGAGATTGAAAGGTGTTGGGAGAGGGGCCAAGTTAGACAGCACGTAAGGAATTTGAGAAAGACACTATCCACTGATTTAAAAGTAATTCAACATTTTAATCACCAGAATATCAAAATGAGTATACAAAGGTTGATGAGCAATCTTTTAAATATTAACAGAGAATAAATGTACCAGGTAGCTACTGCTGCCTAACAAACCACAAAACACAGTGTCTTTAAATAATGGCCACTGATTATACCTCACATATGACAAATGGATCAGTTGATCTTGGTGGAGTCCATTCACATGTGTATGAGTCAAATGGGGCCTCTGCTCTGGGCTAGGCCTAGCTGAGGGTGCCTTTGCCTGGGAAGCTCTGCTCTACATGTCCCAGTTCTTCCTCTAGGAGCAATGGATAGTCACTTCATAGTTACAAGTATGAGAGGAAGTCCCAGTCAGTAAGTGCTTTTTCATATATCTACTTTATCTACTTGCATCATTTATACTAAACCTCATGGTTAAAGAAAGTCACATGGCCAAAAACATTATCAAAGGATGGATTTGGGAACCATCTTGTCCTTAGAGAAAAAGCAAAGTCTTATGGCAAAGCTCATAGATATAAGAAGGTGTCATTAAAGCAAACTAAAAGAGCAAAAATCTTTTTTCCTGTCCTGTACCCATTCCTACTTCTGGAAAATGCACCTTAACTCTCCTTTAGGAAACCACTCTTACACTTTTGGTCCCAGCGTGGATGCCTCTTGTTCTCAGTTCTTATGGATGGCATATGTCTCAAATCTACACAATGACAGCCTTGTACCCACTTTGGCTATGGCCATAGGCTCAGAAATAGGCATGTGACCCAAGCCAGGCTGATGAGATTGAATTTTGGGAATTTTTTTAGAGTTATCATGGAAGAGAGATCTCTTTCTGAAAGAAGTTGCTGAGAGGCTAGACCATGAATCTAGGCATTCTGGTAGCCATCTTGCTATAATGTGGGGAGAGTCTTGAGAAAAGTGTCAAATACAGGAAAACAGGAAGAAAGAGAGCATAAAAGTCCGAGTAAATACATCTGATATCCTTCAACCCCCTGGTTTCAGTTGTGCCTAAACCAGTCACTCCTGAGATTTTTCAGGTATATGTTCCAATATTTCCCCCTCTTTTCTCCTCGATGAGTTTGACTTAGATTAAAGAGAGATAAAACTGTTATGGAAGTTAAATATTGAGTAAACTCTTGTGGCCAGAAGCATTATGGTAGGCTATTTAAGAAGTTGTCATTTGAGCTCATTTAATGTTTTGATTTTTTTAATGACTAAGGAACTCTTTCAATTCTTCTTTTTTCCTTAACAGTGATACTTTGCATGAAAAGATCCAGCAACAGCAAACACATTTGAAAAGTGAGTAATTGGGCACCTCTTTCATTTCTTCTTGGCAAGTTTTAGCATGGAAATGAAATCTCTCCAGTCAACACCCTAGTTAATTTTCCAGTTGGTCTAACAATGTATTTAAGGAACTTGCTTCCTAAAGGATTAGTTGGGCCCCACTGAGTTAGGGAGACAATGTAACCCAATTGCTAGGCAGTTAATCTATTCATTATGTATTTTTTCATAATTTTTTCCCAAGGACCAACTGAAGTGTGAGAGATAATATAGCTTTCTTAAGCAATTGCTTTCAAGTTCTGATGAAGAAAGTTCCAAGCCTAGAATCCAACAGTCTTTCTCAAAGTTGTCCTATTAGAGTCAGCTTGAATTATAACGTATAGTTGCCTTTTTGATGCTTCTTCTCCCAAACAGAATTCGTTTTCAGTCAAGGTAACCCACACTTGGTCTTATTCACATTTAGACATCTTTTCATCTATTAACTTTCTAAAATATTCTGTAGGACTGAAAATTTAATACATTATTTAAAAAACTTCACAGACTTTCATATATCATCCCAAATGCTCCACTCAGATGTGTAATATTGACTATTCTAACTGTTTGTGCTGATGCTAATCTTAGAGACGAAAGAAATATCAAGGAGAAATACATGTACACATTTGAAAATATTTCTGGAACAACCATGGTAACAATTTCCACAGCAACATTAATACCACAAGCTAACAGAAAAAGAAATAAGCACAAATACTTTCCTGTGACATACCATAACCAATTTTGAGATAGAGAAGCATAAATAAGTGTGTGTTTGTGTATGTGTGTGTGTTCTTTAAACCCATGTAAAAAAATCAATGACCTAATGAAGCAAACTTCATTGATGTGGAAGACCAAGTTGGTAGTCACAAGCCACAAACTCAACTTCCTACATCTAAATATCCTGATAATCACTTTCACATACATACACACATCCAACACACACACACTGGCAATCTTAGTGTTTTATCAGTTTCCCATATTCTTCACAGTACAGGAAGTCACAGTGCTTTTGTTCTGGGCAGCCCTTGTCATGTGGGCCACAATGTTGCCACATTTCGAAATCAGTCATAATTTGGCTATACATATTGTTTTGGAATATTTCAGCTAAAGTTGGATTCCCTTTCCTTGCAATTATGCTCAGAAGATAATAACACTGCAAAATGCCACCAGAAAGTTCTCATCCCCAGTTTCTCCACTTTCCCACTCAGATCCAGGAGGAAGAGAGGGTATAAGAATGGAAAAGAAGATCACTCTCCTGATCTCATCTCCCATTCTTTTTTTTCTTCCATTTCTCAGTATTGAGCCATGCTCGGCCAGGTGCAGAGCCAATGGTGAGCCAAATAGACCTTTTATTCATGAAGTACTTGTACTAGTAAACGCATAACTGTAGGTAAGGACCCTGAAGGAAGGGAAGCTTCAATGAGAGTATGTAGCCAATAAATCAGCCATATGGGTAGGTCTAGGGAGGTTTCCCTGTGGAAGTGATAGTTGAGCTAACATCTGAAAGAGTGTAAGTCAACCAAAAGCATTCAGGATATCAAGACAGAAGACATTAATTACCTACAGAGAGATAGAAGGTGGCAAAATCAGGGGAGTGAGAGAAACCCAGTGTGACTAGAAAGCAGAGACTATTGCATAGGATTTTGCAGGGAAAGGATTTTAAGGATTTTAAGAGGACTCTGAAAATAAAAATTGTTGAATTAAGGTAATGGTGGACAGGCAGGGAATGAGCCAACTTTCAAGAATAGTTTTAATTACTGTAAATTACCCAGGGATTTTCCTCTTTCTTTTTATTAAGGTTTATTAAGGTATAATTGACAAATAAAATTGTATATACTTAAAGCTTATAATAAGATGATATATTTGTATATATATGTGGTATGTATATATATCATTGTAATAAGTGAAATCATTACAAAATCAAGTTAATACATCCATCATCTCACACAATTATTATAATTGTTGTTGGTGGTGGTTGTGGTGGTGGTGCTGGTGAGAACAATTAAGATCTACTCTTTTAGGAATTTCAAGAAGACAATAGAGTATTATTAACTGTAGTCATCAGACTATACTATAGATCCTAACCTGTTGATTTTATAACTGAAACTTTTATTCTTTGATCAACATTTCCCCATTTATTCCACTCCCAGCCCCTGGCAACCACCATTCTACTTTATTTCTATGAGTTCAACCTTTTTTAAAAGGTTCCATATATACCACAAATTTCATACAATATTTGTCTTTCTCTACCTGACTTATTTCACCTGGCAAAATACCACCCAGATTTATCCATGTTTTCTGAAATGGCGGATTTTCTTTTGATGGCCAAAACAAAATTCCATTGTGCGTGTGTTTGTACGTGTGCGTATAAATTTTTCTTCATCCATTCATCTATTGATGGACACTTAGGTTGTTTTCTATATTGGCTATTGTAAATACTGCTAAATAAATGTGGGAGTGGAGATATCTTTCTGAGATACTGAATCCATTTCCTTTGGATTTATATACACCTAGAAGTGGGATTGCTCCATTGTATGGGCATTCTTTTTTTTTTTTTTTTGAGAAAATGCCATATTGTTTTCCATAATGGCTATACCAATTTACATACTTGCCAACAGTGTAAAAGGGTTCCCTTTTCTCCATATCCCTGCCAATACTTATTATTTCTTATCTTTTTGATAATACCTATTCTAATAGGTATGAGGTGATAGTGCACTGTGCATTTCCTAATGATTAGTGATGTTGAGCATCTTTTCACGTACCTGTTAGGTATCTGTATGTCTTCTTTGGAAAAATGTTTATTCAGATCCTTTTTTTTTCCTTAGAGAGAGAGAGACAGAGAGAGAGAGAGAGAGAGAGAGAGAGAGAGAGAGAGAGAGACTGACTCAATCCCAAGCATGGAGCCCAAAACAGGGCTCCATCTCATGGCTGTGAGATCACGCCAACGCAGGGCTCAGTCTCACAACCATGAGATCAGGACCTGAGCCTATATCAAGAGTCTGCACTTAACCAACTAAGCCACCCAGGTGCCCCTGCCCATATTTAAACAGATTGGGGGTTTTTTGGAGTCTTTTCATTTGTTTGTTTTGCCATTGTGTTGTATGTGTTCTTTATATATTTTGGATATTATTAGCAGCTTATCAGATACATTATTCACAGATATTTTCTTCCATTCAGTACTTTTCCTTTTCATTCTGTTGATTCTTTTCTTTGCTATATGGGAGCTCTTTAGTTTGATGTAGTCCTACCTCTTTGTTTTTTTCTTTTGTTGTTCTCGCTTTTTGTGTCAAATTCAAAAAATCATTGCCAAGACCTATGTCAAGCAGCTTACTGCTTGTGTTACTCTGTAGAAGTTTTATGGTTTCAGGTCTCACATTCAGGTTAATCTATTTGAGTTAATTTTTGTGTATAAAGTAAGGCAGTGGTCCACTTTCATTGTTTTGTATGTGGCTGTCTAATTTTCCCAACACTATTGAATTTCTTTCCTTACTGTGTATTCTTAGCTTCTTTGTCATAAATTAATTGACCATTTATGCATGAGTATATTTCTGGGCTGTCTATTTTATTTCATTAATCTATGTGCTGTTTTTTTATGCCAATATCATACTGTTTTATTTACTATTGCTTTCTAATATAATTTGAAATCAAGGAATGTGATGCCTCCAGCATTGTTTTTTGTTGGTGTTGTTGCTGTTTCTCAAAGTTGCTTTGGCTATTCAGGGTCTTTTGTGGTTTCATGCAAATTCTAGGATTGTTTGTTTCATGTCTGAAAAATGCCATTGAAATTTTGATAGGATTTGCACTGAATCTCTATATTGCTTTTGGTAATATGGACATATTAATATCAATTCTTCCAATCCATGATCACAGAATATTTTCCCAATTATCTGTATCTTCATTTCTTTCATTAATATCTTATAGTTTTCAATGTACATATATTTCACCTCTCCAGTTAAATTGATTCCTAGATATTTTATTCTTTGGGATGCAACTGTAAATAGGACTACTGTTTTAATTTCACTTTCTGATAACTTGTTATTAGTGTATAAAAACACAGTAGATTTTTGTGTATTGATTTTATATTCTGCAATTTTACTAATTTAGTTTATTAAATTATAACAGTTTTTTTGGAGGAGTATTTAGAGGTTTCTAAATATATATATATATTTAGGTTTATAATAAATAATTATATCATAATTAATTATACATATTTTAAATAATATTGCTTAAATTAATTATTGATTAAAATATTAATTATATATTGTATATAAGGTGTGGTTATTAATATTTTAATTATATAATTATATAGTAAATAAATTTAGATTATATATTAATATCTAAATATTATATATATATGTATGTATGTATATATCCATAGCAGTTAGGCAAGAAAAATAAATAAGCGGCATCCAAGCTGAACATATATCTTTGCATCACTGGAAAAAATTCCACTTGATCATAGTGTGTGATCCTTTTAATGTATCATTGAATTCAGTTTGCTAATATTTATTGAGGATTTTTGCAGTAATGTTCATCACAGATGTTGTCCTGAAGTTTTCTTTTTTTCTAGTGTCTTTGTCTGGTAGCATGGTAATGTTGGCTTCATAAAGTTAGTTTGCGAGTGTTCACTCCCCTCTTTTTTTGAGTTTGAAAAGGATTAGTATCAATTATTCTTTAAATGTTTGGGAGAATTCACAAGTAGCACTATTTGGTTTTGGGCTTTTGTTTACTGGGAGGTTTTTAATTACTGTTTCAATTTCCTTACTAGTAATTGATCTGTTCAGATTTTCTATGTTATCATGTTTCAGTCTTCGTCAGTTGTATGGTTTTAGGAATTTATCCATTTCTTCTTGTTTGTCCAATATGTTGGTATATAATTGTTCATAGTAGTCTCTTATGATTCTTTGCATATCTGTGATATCAGTTGTAATATCTCTTTCATTTATAATTTTATTTATTTGAGTACTTTTTTCCCCTTGATGAGTTTAGCTAAATATATATCAATTTTATCGTTTCAAAGAAACAACTCTTAGTTTCATTGATCTTTTCTATTGTCTTTTTAGTCTCTTTCACTTATTTCTTCTCTAATCTTTCTTTCCTTCTACTAACTTTGGGCTTTGTTTGTTGTTCTTTTTCTTCTTCCTTGAGGTTATTACATTTCCATTTTCATTTTTCTTGAGGTTCTTAAAAATTATTTCTCTTGATTTCTTCTTTGACCCATTGGTTGTTCAGTAGCATGTTATTTAATTTCCATGTATTTGTTAGTTGTCTAGTTTTCTTAATGTAACTAATTTTTAGTTTCCAACCATTATGGTTGGAAAAAGATGCTTCATATAATTCCAATCCTCTTAAATTTATTAAGATGTGTTTTATGGTGTAATTTATAATCTAGTTTAGAAAATGTTCCGTGTGAAGTTGAGAACAATGTGTATTCTGTTGCTTTTGGATGAAATGGTCTCTAAATATCTGTTATGTCCATCTGGTCTAATGCGTCTTTTAAGGCAATATTTCTTTATTGATTTTCTGTCGGAGTGACCTATCTATTGACATAAGTGGGGTACTAAGGTCCCCTGCTATTATTATATTGCTGTCTATTTCTCCCTATAGGTATGTTAATATTTGCTTTAATAATTTTGGTGTTTCTATGTTGGATGCATAAATATTTACAAAAGTTATTTCCTCTTGTTAGAGAGATAGCTTTCTTAATTTCTCTCGCAGAATGTTCACTGTTAGTACATAGAAATGCAACTGATCTTTGTATGTATTTTGTATACTGCAAATTTAATAAATTTTTTTTGTTAGTTCTAACACTTTTTGGTGGAGACTTTGGGATTCTCTATACATAATACCATGGCATGTACAGAAACAATTTTATTTCCTCCTTCCCAATTGAATACCTCTTCTTTCTTTCCATCTTCCTCCCTTCCGCCCTCCCTCTTTCCCTCCCTTTCTTACTTCCTTCCTTTCTCTCTCTTTCCTCCCATCCTTCCTTCCTCCCTTCCTTCCTTCTTTCCTTCCTTCCATTCTCTCTCCCTCCCTCCTTCTCACTCTCTCTCCTTCTTTCTCTATTCCTATCTTTCCTCATCCTTTTCTTCCTCCCTTCCTCCCTCCCTCCTTCCCTTCCCTTTCCTTCCCTTTCCCTCCCTTCCCTTCCCTGTCTTGTCTTGTCTGATTGCCCTGCTAGGATTTGCAATACTACATTGAATAGAAATGGTAAGCGTCAGCACCATTGTCTTCTTTCTAATCTTAAAAAAGGCTTTCTGAGTAGGAAAAAACCTCCTAGACCTCCACCGCAGCAATCTCCTACTTGACACATCCCCAAAGGCAAGGGAAATGAGAGCAAAACTGAACTCTTGGGACTTCATCAAGATAAAAAGCTTCTGCAAGGCAAAGGAAACAATCAAGAAAACTAATAGGCAACCAACGGAATGGGAAAAGATAGTTGCAAATGACATATCAGATAAAGGGCTAGTATCTAAAATCTACAAGGAACTCACCAAACTTCACGCCCACAAAACAAATAACCCAGTGAAGAAATGGGCAGAAGACATGAACAGACACTTCTCCAAAGAGGA
>PJEM01013502.1:0-40499 GCA_004023845.1 Helogale parvula | reverse complement strand
GTGTCACCCAGGGCGCACGCGCTTTCAGGGCTGTGACTCAAACCAGGCCCCTCCCTCGGGGCCCCGAAGGGCAGCTTTGGCTGCATGTCTTTTTTTTTTTTTTTTACATTTATTTATTTTTGAGAGACAGAGCGTGCGCAGGGGAGGGCCAGAGAGAGAGGGAGACACAGAATCTGCAGCAGCTCCAGGCTCTGAGCTATCAGTCAGCACAGAGCCTGATGCAGGGCTCGATCCCACAGACCATGAGATCGTGACCTGAGCCGAAGCCAGACACTCAACCGACTGAGCCCCCAGACGCCCCCAGCTGCGTGTCTTTCTTGCAGTGCCGAAGAGGGAGACCCCAACGTGACGGCCGCCCCGGAAGCCAGCTCTCTCCCTCCCCCACTCCAAGGTCACCAAGAAAGGGAGTCCCGTCCCTGCTCAGGCAGATGGTCTCTAACGGCCAGAGGCGCTTCTGAACGTGTCTGGGGCGTGACGTAGTGCAAGGAGAGGGGAACAGAAGAGCCACACAGCTGGTCCTGACTGTTCAGGGCGATGGGGAGCACGGTCCTCTGAGCAGAGAGAGAGTCCTCACGTGTGACGCGGGACCTTGTTTTAAGAACGTCACGCAGGGAGCTCTGACATTGGGCTCCAGCTCGAGGGTTCCATGACCCCGAGTCGCTGTCCCCTCAGAACAGACAGGGTCCTGCCCTGGCCATGTGGGCCCGTCACGGACAGTCGTCACCTCAGAGCAGCAGGCCGCCCACGGCTCCGTGGAGCCGCTCTGCTTGACTGACCTTGGCCTTCCCATCCTGCGCGGGCCCCTGCTCATGCTCTGTCTCTCTCTGTCTCAATAATAAATAAACATTAAAAAGATAAAAATAAATAAAAATAAAACAAAGCTGACTTACGTGGAGTACTTTCTACATGCCCGACCTCTTCCTCCTTGGAGACAAAGGATGAAAAAAATCACAGCAAAACCAGGGATTCCGCTGTTGTAGACACCCCACCTCTCTGCCTCCTTCCCCACGTTGCTGATGCTCGACCCTGTCTACAGGAGTCGGAGCGTCTGCCCCTGGAGGCCCTTCTCTCCTGCCTCAGTCACCTCTGGCCGCCCTCTGTCCCCTGGGGCCTCGGTTGGGTTTTGCTTTCCTCACTCACAGGAGGGACCCTTCCTCCCTGGGGGTGACAGTCCTGGCGCGCTAACCGCAGAGGAGAGACAGCTTCTGCGTGGACGGGCGCCGTCCTTTGAGGTTGGCTGGTGGTAGAGATTGCGGCGGCTGACTCAGTTTCCCCACGATCTCCAGGGACCCAGGGTCAGAAGCTGCATGTCAGGAAGGGTGTGCAGCCCTGAACGGATGCCCAGGTGAAGTGTGGACAGAGAAACCATGGGACACGCGCCAGGCGGGTGACAGGCGAGCTGAAGAGTCGGGTCTTCAGGGCCCGACTTTCTATGAGGAAAGGGAACTACCACGGACTTGGCCCCTACTGTGTCCTGCGAACTCAACTGGCTGTTTCCACGTCTTTTATGTTTCCTTTTTCATTAACATTTGGTAAGATGTCTGTAAGTGTTCAAACGTGTAGACCTGTGTAACCACTACTGCATTCGGTGAGGAAACAAAATGGTTGCTCCCTCTCCCCCGGATCTCCTTGGGTTCCCCCGGAGGTCACATCCACTCCATCCCTGACTCCCGGCAGCCACTGACGCCCCTGTTCTGGGGCGCGTCTTCTGGAATCACACCACCGGTGAACTTCGGAGCATGGCTTCTTTCACTCAGCGAAACGCGTCTGAGGTTCACGCGAGGCATTACATGCCGCGGGTTTTGTGGCCGAGCGGCAGACCTGCAGAGGCCACCGCACGTCATGGATCCGCTCACCTGCTGAGGACGTTGCGTGGTTGGCGACTTCCAACACAGTTGCTAGAAACATTTCGTACGGATTTTTGTGTGAACTCAGGCTTCTGTTGAGTACATTCTAGGAGCGGCGTTTATGGGTCACGTGGCAAGTATGTGTTTAACTTTGTAAGAAAGTGACCCAAATCTTCTCTGCAGAATTCCAAGTAGCGTGTGCAGGTGCCCTGCCCTGAAGGAGGTGGAGCGTCGCTACCTACTCCTTAAGGAGGGCTGCCTGTGGCCACGCCTCCGAAGAGCAGAGTGTGGCAGGAGAGAACAAGCCCCCGAACGTGACCTCAGCCAGGCGATCAGGGTCCAAGTACGAACTTGTGATGGTGTGTCCCTTTGACCTGACGTGACGACAGTGCCCTTGACCTCTGGGCCTCTCCCCAGAACCCCAGCCCCAGTCCGGCCATGAGAAGAATGTCAGACACATCCCACTTGAGGAACGTTCTACGAAATACCCAACTCACACTCCTCAGAATCGTCAAGGTCTTCAGAGCCAAGGGAGGCGTGAGAACCTGTCGGGGCCGAGAGGGATCTCGGGAGACGGGGTGACGAACGCAGGACCCTGGAACAGAAAGAGGCCAGTAGGGAAGAGCTGAGGAACTAGGAACGAAGTGCGGACGTCAGTTCATGAGAACGGATCAGTATCGGTGCCTGGACAGTGACGATCCGCCTTGTGGACGCAAGGTGCTGACAGTAGGGGAAGCTTGCTGTGGGCTCTGTGGGAGTTCTGCTCTCTCTCTCTAATGTTTCCATAAATCTTAAACCATCCAACATTCTAAAAGTTTGTTAAGAAAAAGCACAACCCCTGCCAAGCCATTTGGCATCCTCATCCCCAACACGTGAAGAGTTCAGTTCAGCGTCACCGTCAACCCTTGAGGCTCTAGTAGTTTTTATTTTAGCCACTTTAACAGATGTGCGACCGCAGATTGCCATGGTTTCAACCCGCCTTTCCCCGTCGGCCGACAACGTGGGTCTCTTTTCACGTGCCGGCTCGCCATCCGTCTGGTCGTTGTGCCGTGTCTGGCCTCCTGCCTCGTTACCGAGTCGGCGCTCATTACAGCATGTGTGGAGGAGGGTCTGTCCATGTTGCGGACGCGAGTCCCCCGTTGGCTGTGTGACCCACCGGTGTTTTCTCCCGGTCTGTAACTCGCCTTTTCGTTGGTTTAACGGCAATTTTCATGCAGCAGAATCTCTTAATTGTTATGAAGTCAAGTATGCCAACTCTTCCTTTTATGGGTGGTGCTGTTGATGTTAGGTCTAAGAACTCTCGGCCCATTTTATCCTAAAAGTTGTATGTTTTCCATTTGGTCTGTGACCCATTTGAGTTTTTTTTTTTAAATAAGGGGTAAGGACTAGGTCCAGGTTCTTTTTACCTATATACCCCCGCCTCCCATCATCTACCTACCTACCTCCTCTATCTACTTACCAACCCACCTGTTTATCTGTCATCTCTGTCTTAGTCATGTATCCTCATCTGTCTGTCTGTCATCTCTCTCTCTATCTGTTGTCTCTCTCTGCATATTTATCTATCTGTGTATCTATCTGTCGATCTCCGGCTGCCCAGGGTGTCCAGTTGTTTGAACTCCACTTGTTGAAATGACGGTCATTGCACCATTGAGTTGCTTTTGAAACTTTGTCAAAAATCAGCTGTACTTGTGTGGGGCCATTTCCAGACACTGTTCCGTCTCATTGATCTGCGTGTTCATCACTCGCTGCCATCACCCCGTCTGGATCACCACGCCCGTCATTGTCTTAAGTCAGAGAGGATGATTCCTCCAACTCGATTCTTCTCTTTCAAATTGTCTAGGTTATTCTCATTCCTTTGTCTATCCATGCAAATTTTAATTTTTTTAATGTTTGTTTATTTTTGAAGGAGAGAGAGAGTATGAGAGGGGCAGAGAGAGAGACACACACACAGAATCCGAAGCAGGCTCCAGGCTCCGAGCTGTCAGCACAGAGCCCGATGCGGGGCTCGAACTCATGAGGCGTGAGATCATGGCCTGAGCCAAAGTCGGACACTTAACCCACTGAGCCCCCCAGGCGCCCCTATCCATGTAAAATTTTAAAATAAGCTTGTTTATAGCTACAAAAAAATCCTTCTGGGGTAGGAATGACGTGGAATCTGTTCGCCAGTTTGGGTATCTTCACTGTGTTTGGTCTTCCAATCCTCAGACAGAGACTGTGTCTCCTCTCTTAAGGCTTCTTTAGGCTCCACCAGTGTGAGTCTGCAGCGTACAAACACTGTGCGTGTTTTGTGAGATGTTGTGCCTACGTATTCCCCTTTTCCAGCTACTGTACATGCTATTCTGTTTTTAACTTCAGTTTCCAAATATTCGCTACTAATATGTGAAAATATGACTGAGTTTTATATTCACTTTTTATCTTGCAAACTTGCAACAATCACGTATTCCAGGGATTTTTACAAAAAGTTTCCTTGGGGGGAGCGCCTGGCTGGCTTAGTCAGAGAAGTGTGCAACTCTTGATCTCGGGGTTGTGAGTTTGAGCCCCACATTGGGTATAGAGATTACTTAAATAAACAAACAAATAAATAAAGGCTTTTTAATAAAAGATTCCTTGGGATTTTCTATTTAATATGTCATCTATGAATAAACCGGATTATTTTCTTCCTCCCACTATTTTTTCCCCATGCTTTTTGATACCTTTCCATGGCCGCACTGCACTCGGTAAGCCTTCCGTGTTGTACCGAGTTTACGGGAGTGATGAGAACAGGTAGCTTTGCCGAGTTCTAGGGAGAACACCTGGACTTCCACCCTTGCGTGTGTCAGATACAGAGTTCTTACAGATAGATCCTCTTTGTCAGGTGAACGAAATTCCTGGCTATTCCTGTTTGCTGAGAACTTTGATCACGAATGGGGATGCAGCCTTGTCAGATCTGGTTTCTGTTGCTGCCTTGCTTGATCTGATCCTAGGTTTTCTGTTCATGAAGCAGATCCCGTTGTTTGATTTTCGCGTCGTATTCCCAGGATAAACGCTACTGGGTCATAATATATCATCCTTTTTATGCGTTGCCGCGGTAGATTTGCTAGCGTTTAAGGTGTTTGCATCTGTGTTCACCCGGGATACTGGCTGGCTTTCTTGTACTGCACTGTCTTTGATTTGGCGGAGGAATACTGGCCCAAAACAGTTTGGAACGTGTTAGCTCCTGGTGCATTTTCAAGAAGAGAGTGTGTGGAGTTGGTGGTGTTTCTTTATCCATATACATTTTATTTTTTTTCCATATAGTTTATTGTCAAGTTGGTTTCCATACAACACCCAGTGCTCTTCCCCACAAGTGCCCTCCTCCATGCCATCACCTCCCTTCCCCTTTCCCCTCCATTTTAGAATAAGCTTTAGAGTAAGCTCCGAGCTGTCAGCACAGAGCCCGACGTGGGTCTCGAGCTCATGAGCCACGAGATCTTGGCCTGAGCGGAAGTTGGACACCTGAAGGGCTGAGCCACCCAGATGCCCCCGGTGTTGTTTCTTTACATGCTTGGTAGAATTTGCCAGTGAAACCACCTGGACCTGGAGATTTCCTTTTTTGGAAGGTTCTATCCATTTCCTTAACAGTTACAGGACTGTTTAGGTTGCCGTCTTCATTGTGGATGAGTTTAGGGAGTTCGTGTTTTTTAAGGCGTTGGAACTAACACCTCATCTAACGGCTTGGACTTATGTGTGCCCTGTTCTCCCTGTAAAGTCCGCAGGACCCCCAGTGATGCCCCTCTTGTTCTGTCTTGATTTTGGTCATTTGCGTCTTCTCCTCTTCTTCGTTGATCTGTCTGCTAGCGGTTCTCAGGTTGAATGATCTTCTTCAAACAGACATTTTTGGTTGTGTTGCTTTGTTGTTTCTCTTTTTTAACCTCATTGATTTCTGCTCTTTTTTATTTCCTTTATTGTATCTGGTTTGGGTTATTTTGATCTTTTTCTAGATTTTAAGAGAGAAGATGAATTACTGTTTGGAGACCGTTGTTCTCATCTAACAAAAGAATTTCACTTGTAAACGTGTTTTTAAGCCCTGGCTTAGCTACATTTCAGAGGCTCTGATGAGTTGTGTTTTCACTTTCATTTAGTTAGTACGTTTCCTTGTGTTCTTTGAGACTTTCTTTCTGACCAGTGGATTGGGTGGAAGTGTGCTGTTTAGTTTCCGAACGTTTGAAGGTTTTCTTGCTCTGCTTCTGTTGACTTCTAGTCTCGTTCTGTTATGGTCAGAGGACATGCTCTGTGTGATTTCCGTTGTTTCAGATTTGCTGCGGTTTGCTTCGTAGCCATGGTGCGGACTGTCCCGGGGAGCATTCTGGGTGCACTTGGAGAGAATGTTTGTTCTGCTGCTGTTCCGCGGAATGTTCTACAAACGTCGATGAGACCCAGCTGGCTGATATGGATCCACTCCCCGTATCCCCGCTGGTTCTCCATCTTCTACTTCCATAGACGGGTCAGAGAGGTCCTAACGTCTCCAGCTACGACTGGGGGGTTGTCTTTTCGTCCTTTCGGTTTTGTCCATTTTTGTTTCACGTACTTTGAGACTCTTGTTGAGACCATGCATGTTCAGCATTGTTATCTCTCCGTGATGCGTTGACACTTTTACCGTTACGTCATGTTCCCTTTTATTCCTGGCAGTTCTCCTAGCTCCAGCCTAGACTTTGTTACAAATACAGCTTTTCTAGCTCTCTTTTTTCTTTCTTTTTTAAATTTTTAAAATGTTTATTCATTTTTGAGAAAGAGAGGGAGTGAGAGTAGGGAGGGTTAGAGAGAGACACACAGAATCCAAAGCAGGCTCAGAGTCTGACGCAGGACTCGAACTCACAAACCATGAGATCATGACCTGAGCTGAAGTCGGACGCCCAACTGAGCCACCCAGGTGTGCCCCTCTAGCTTTCTTTTGATTAGCGTTTGCGTATTTCTTTTGTCTCCTATTGCTAATCTAACATGATTATATTTGAAGTGAATTTCTTGTAGGTAACGTAGCTAGGTCATGTCTTCTTATCCACTCTGATCACATCTGTCATTTAATTGGTGTGCATGCACAGTTTATAGCTGATATAATTATTAGTCAGTTTGGATTTAGGGCCACCGTTCTATTGTTTGTCTTCTCTTTGTTGGATGTAGTTTTCTGTCCTCTGCGTCCCTTTTCCTAGATCCTCCAGGATTATTTGAATATTTTAACATTCCATTTTAATTTATCTATCGAGTTTTTTGACTTTATACAGTTGACTCTTTAACAATTTGGGGATTGGCGGTACCAACCCCCTGCACAGTCAAAAACTATATATAACTTTTAACTCCCTGCAAACTGAACTACTAATAGCCTAGTGTTGATCCAAACCCTTATTTACAACATAAACAGTTGATTAATACATGTTTTATGTGTCTGTTATATATTGTATTCTCACAGTGTAGTAAGCTGCGGTAAAGAAAATGTCGTTAAGAAAATCACAGGGAAAAGACAAGACATGACGATATTGTTCTGTACTTACTGAAAGAAATCTGCGTACGAGTGAACCCACTGTTCACACTGGAGTGTTCAAGGGTCAACTAGTGCTGTTTGCTTGCTGGCTTCGAGTTTTCCAGTGTTTTCTCTGCGGATTACAAGATGCACACCTAGCTTTCCAGTCTATCTAGAATCAATATTTGACCACTTTGGGGAGAAGGAAGAAACCTGTATCCTCTCCCCTTCGTCTTGCAGTTTTCCTACATATTACGTCCATTTACGTTGGAAACCTCATCAGCCAATCTTAGGATTTTTGCTTCAACTGTCCCACATACTTTACTTACGAGGAGGAGGAGAATCTGCCGCATTTACCCAGATTTCCGCCTTTTCTTTAGCACCTGCTCCGCTCCTGAGGTTCCACGTCCTTCTGGTGTCAGGTCCCTTCTGTCTAAAGAAGTTTCTTTAGAACTTCCCGAAGAGCAGGACTGCTGGCAGCAGACTCTCTTGAGAGTGCCTTCCCTTCGCCTTTATTCCAGAAGCGTCCTTGGCTGGACGGAGAATTCTAGACGGCAGCTCTTTGCCTCCAGCACTTAAAACCTGATGCCTCCCTTCCTGCCGGCTGCCCCGTTTCTGCTGAGAAATCGACAGTCCCTGACTCCCTCTCCCTGCGTGTGTTAGGTTGCTTTGCTCTGGTTGCTTCTGAGATGCGTCCTTTGTCCTTCGTCTCCAGGAAGTACGTCCCGGTGCGCGTGGCTGGGGACTTCTGCCGCGCTCACCGTGCTGCTCAGGTCGGAAGGCTCATGTCCTTTGGCAAATGTGGGGAGTTTGGGTCGTTATCCCGTCAAATAACTTTGTGTCCTGCCTCTTTCTCCCTCTGGGCCCCGAAGGACACACGCGTCACGTGTTTCAGTGGCGTCCACAGTCCCCAGCGCTTTGCTCCTTGTTTTACGAAATCCTTCTTCTCATTGTTCACATCGGGTCGTGTTCACCGACTGCCCTCATGTTCACTGATTTTCACCTCGGTCATTAACTGTGCTATAGAATCTATCCAGTGGTTTTTAATTCTTCAGTTACTGTACTTTTTTAGTCCTGAAATTTCCATTTGATTCTTTATATCTTCTGTTTCTTCGCTGAGTCTTATCCTTCCAAAAACTCCTTCCTTTTGGAGTTTTTTTTATAACCACTGCTTTGAAATCTTAGCTAATTCCAATAACTGTGTCACCTTGGCCTTGGCAGCTGTCGGTTATCTTCTCCCACGTGAGCTGAGGACGTCCCTCGTTCTTGGGATGCTGAGCAGTTTGGGGTTCATCCTGATGACTAGATATTTTGTTAGGGAACTCTGGCCCTTGTTCGGATCCCACGGAGAACGCTGCTGTCTCGGCAGGTGCTCGGATTCTGAGTCCCCACCAGGCTTCCGTATCAGCTGTGTCTTCCAAGCCTTTACGGTGCTCTTCAGACCTGTCCCCCACGTGCCGCCCCATGGCCAGCGGTCTCTGGCAGGGGTCTTTCCAGAACCCCCCCACCCAGAGTCTGCAGTGTGCCGATGCGGATTCTGCCCATGCGTGCGCGGCCTTGGGGCGAGCCCGGGGCGCACCCGCAGCTCTGTGGGTGGTTCTCTCCAGCCCCTCCCTCTTCACAGCGTCCCAGTCCTTTCCAGGTCCACGGCCTCCTCCCCTTGGTCCTTGTGCCAGAAAGCAGGGGTGTACATCTCCTGCTCTGCCACACTCTCCCTGCACTTAGCTCAGGTCTGTGACGAAGCAAGAGGAGGAGTGAGAGAGATCCAGTGGGTTTTCACCCACCTGAGAGCGCGGCACGTCCCACGGGTGGGAAGGTCCAGGCTCCAGCACTTTGGGCGTCTGCGCTGCTGTTGCCCCTGCTCCTGCAGAGTCGCCGGGGGCCCAGGGGCCCAGAGCCAAGACGCAAGGAAAACCCTGGGGTTTGGCTCCCTGTGTCCGAGAATCAGGGACCCCTTTCCTGCTCCTCAAGCAGGACTCGATGGCTTGCGCTGCGGCTCACGGTCCACACGGACGCCCGCTGCCGGCGTCAGGTTCTGGTGCGTCCAGGGAGGGGTCTGGAGTGGGGAGCCGGCAGACTCCCCGACACTTAGCCGGCACTTCCCTCATCTGCCTGCTGCTGTTTGGGTTTCAGAGACCTCAGATCGAGGCTCGGCTCCTTCTGTCCGGGCTTCAGCGCCACACTCAGTGGGTGAGACAGGGCGGGCGTGCCCACTCGCTCTCCCAACCACAAGGAGGCCCGAGGACGAGTGTCTAGAGGCATTCAGCGACGGAATCCGGATCGGACGAAGGAGTGGGGAAAGTGGGGTGTGTCTGGGGCGGGAAGACTGTGCTTCGTGCAGAGACAGGACACCGCAGGCCGAAGGAGTGGAGCCGACGTGAACAGAGGCGGCCGGTGCGCAGGGTCCCCAGGGACGCAGGGAGCCCCTCCCTTGACTCTCCCTACCCCCGTGCGGAGGCGGCCCCTGCCCCGCCTGCCGGATTGAAGTGAACGGTTTGGGCTGAGCATGAGCAAACGGGAGGGAGATTGCTCCAGAGGAAGGAGCCCGTGCTCCGGATGCCTGGTGTCCGTGCGGCCGTCACCGGCACGTGTGGCCTCGTGCTGCGCCGTCTGCTTTGGCCCCGATCGCGGAGCTAATTCCGTAAAGCAAGTCTGCCTCTCTTTCCCTCTCGCCTGTGCAGTCCAATGCAGCACAGCCTTTGTCGCAAGATTAACTCTTGTTCTGCCAGGACCTTCTGAATGAGTGGCCTTTTGATGCCAGTAACCGCGTCACCGAATTGCCATCTGCACCTGGTGACCCAGATGAAGACCAAGCCCAGGTGCACACGGCGGACGGAGCTTGGGCAGTGGTCCCCTCCCCAGCCGCCCTCCCGCTGTGTCCGCGAAGTTCCCAGCTCCCCGCGGTCGGTGCGGCGAACATTCGGCAGGTGCCTGATGCCGGTACCGTTCGGAAGTCGTGCTTCTGCCTTGTTTTGTGTTTTCTTTTGGTTTTGGCTTTCTTAGCTCATTTGCTGTCTCCTGCACCAGGGCGGGGCGGACAGGACTGCGGTGGCGTTGCCCTACCTTATTTTTACGTAGCCGTCATCAGAGAGTAATTTAAGTGGTGGTTTTCCATTTTCCTTTTCCTTGTCACTTACCGGGAGCGTTTCCCTGGTGCCGCGTTGCCACCGTCGATCTCCGTGGCGTCTCCAGCAAGCGCCGGACGCCCTGCAACGGAATCCGCGCAGTTCTCTTCTCCTGGAGCGTTTAGGTTATTGTCACTTCTTTTGCTGCTTTAAATCATGCTGCACGTAGGCTCCCTGGCCATGTTTTGGGTTCTTTCCTTAGGATCAACTCAACAGACTTTTACCAATATTGTTAAACGCATTTCAACATTAGAGAGGATTTCAAAAGACCACGAGTGACCCGTGGGACACCCAGCCGTGTAACACATTGACAAACTCCAGATTTCTCCATGTCGCAGAGCAGGTTCGGGATGTGTCAGGAGGTTTAGTCAGAGGGCGGCAGGTGTTCATACAGGGAAGTGAAGCAAGTGTTAACAGAGGCATAGTGTGTGTGTGAGGGAGAGAGAGAGAGGGGAGCAGAGGGAGAGGAAACGAGCCAGGTCAAAGCAGAAGTTGTGTCCTGAAAAAGCCAACGAGCAGAAGCTAGTGCCAGGGCGCTTTTGAACAGTGGCAGCGTCCCCTGTGCGTGTGGCCGTCACAGAGCGGTGTGGGCAGCCCTGCCCAGCTCCAGATTGCACAGCACCTTGACCGCCAGCCCGGTGAGCCGCGTCCAGGAGGGCTTGCCTGGAGCCGTTTCTCCCGGAGACAGATGTCCGGTGTGGGTGTTCCTTCTTCTGGCCAAGCGAGCAAAGCACCCAGCCCGAAGAGAGTGGGTGTTTGCTCCGTCCGTCCCCTCCCCCGGTTCTTCGGATGGGGACCAAGTCCCAGGCCTTTTAGGGAGCCCACCCCAACCCAGTGATTAAGTGGGGCTTTCTCCGTCCCGGGGGTCAGCGGCCAGATGATCCAGAAGGATGGAAGGCCGCATCCGTCTATGTCCAAATTGAATCCAGCTGTCCCCGAATTGTCAGCTGTGTCCTTTTATTAAAGAAGCACAGCTGCTCACCAGGGAGGGGTGTGCTTTGCCATAAATCCTAACATTTGGTTACAGCAGAACCAACTCACTGAAGCCGTAGTGCACCACCTGTCACCACATCCCTCCTTGTCGCCTTAAACTAGCGCGCCCGCCGGGAGGGGCCTGGGACCCAGGAGACATTCGCCAAGTGCGGAACGTCCATCCAGATGCTCGCGCGAGGCGGCTTTCGTGTCGAGACTTAGGACGGCTTGTGAGGCGCGAGGAGTCTCAGAATCCCTGGTGGGCCCCTAGCGTTCTGCTTGCCGTGTCCCCGGTCCCCCGGGGCTAACGGCACTCCTGGATGCTCTGTCGTCTCGGGCAATGTGGTCAAACGGGATTTGTACTGAGCCTGCCACAGGCTCCGCAAGGCAGGAAAGTCGTCCCGTCCCCACGCTTACCACGGCGCGTGGCCCGCCGCGTGGACTGACGCCTCCGCAGCAGAGGCCGTCCCATACTCTCACCGCACTAGGGACCCGCAGCTGGTCCCTTATCTCTCCTTCCTGTCAGCTGTGGACATTGGAGATGTTTCTTTCTCCCTGGAGGTCATAAAATAGGAGTCATCTTTGGCTGTGACCTTTACGACAGCTGCGGCGGGGGAAAGCCTGCGTGAAGCGTCATGACCTGCCAGCTCAGAACAGCAGTGGCGTGAACCCTGGAGGTCCGACGGCCTCTCCTGTTGATAAGCTGCCAATAAGCGGACGTCTCCCAACGCTTCCGGCCGCCCTGGACGGGAGGCGAGAGGGAGGGACACCATCTGGTTGGGGAGACTGCTGCTTGGCGGGCCTCCGCCGTGACTCTCTTCTTCCCACCAGAGCCACAGAGACAGAATCTGGCCCCTTGGTCAGTGCCCACGCCTCACAGATTTGAAGACTCCCGGGGACAGTGGAGGAGGCTCAGTTGGTGAAGCGTCTGACTTCAGCTCAGGTCATGATCTCACAGTTTGTGGGTTCGAGCCCCGTATCAGGCTCTGTGCTGACAGCTCGGAGCCTGGAGCCTGCTTCGGATTCTGCGTCTCCCTCTCTGCCCCTCCCCTGCTCACACTCTGTCTCTCTGCCTCTCAAAAATAAATAAGCATTTTTTAAAACTTAAGAAAACACCTTTGAAGACTCCGCCTGCCCCCAGGTTATGACCTCCCAGGGTCCCCTCCCTCCACTTTCCTGCAGCTGCTCACGTGCCCTGATGACCAGGTGGGCTCTTGTTTTCATCTTTATGTTTTTGGGCAGTTGCTCTCAGTTTTCTTTCCTTTTTTTTTTTTTTTAAGTCTTTAACAAGCATTTGCATTTATTGAATTAAAATGCCTGTGCGAGTTGACGACTCTTTCCCAAGCAAGGACCCCTCATGGGTGGCCTTGGACTTCACGATTGAAGAGTCAGCGCATGGGCTCTCGGACGTGCTTACGCGGTGGTGGTGGTGCTGCCGGAAGGGACGGGATTCTCCCTTTCGAGGTGTGGGTGCCGCCGACACAGCCCTCTGCGAGCCCCGGGCAGCAGGGCGGGCGGGGCGACACTGCCCTCCTGGTTCGGGCCGCCGCCCTGTGCACGCCGTCGGCTGCGTTTGATAGGGCCAGACACACAGACTCGGGGCCTGCAGGGCCTCCCAGCGTTGGGGCCGGGCGTGTTGGTGTCAGACTCCCTCACTAATAATTTATGAGTTGTTCAAGGGCAGAAACCTCTGTGCTGCCATGTGGTGCCCGGCACGTGGAGGGCAGCCAGCAGATGCCCAGGGAACGGGCACATTTATCTTTGAGAGGCATCGTTTTTAAAAATTTTTTTTATTGTCTTATTTGTTTCTGAGAAAGAGAGACAGACTGCGAGCAGGGACAGTGCAGCGAGAGAGGCAGACACAGAATCCGAGCTGTCAGCACGGAGCCCAACGTGGGGCTCGAACTCACCGACCTCGAGATCATGGCCTGAGCGGAAGTCAGACGCTTAACCGACTGAGCCCCCCAGGCTCCCCAGGAGGCTTCTTTTAAGACGCAGCCGCCGCTGCGCTCTGCCGGACGCTGTTTGGGTCCCGATCGTGTCGTCGCCTGTGGTAACTGGCCTGGACATTCTTTGTCACCCCGTCACTTACCTTCAAGCTTGAGGAGTTAATGAAGGTGTAAGGTAGAGCCCGAGCCGGAGCCACAGACCGTCTTCCAAGGTCACTGTCGGGCAGTGTGATCAGCCACCGTATGTCAGGGAACTGAAGACCTCGTCAGTTGTAGGACGCACCGTCACTTTACGCACGGCGAAGACAGAACACTGCCCTTTGTACCGTCACATGACGCTTCTTGCCACGGAGACTTGTTATTCTGAGCTTACTGAGCGAACGCCTTGAAATGACGCAGACGCCGATTACTGTCACGCGTCACTCTCGTCCGTTACGAGGAGGGGACGTGAGCAGAGCAAGTTGGTTGAAGTACTTCTGAAACTTCTTTACCTTCAGAGACCCATCCTCTGAAGTCCGTGGCTTTCTGTGACATAGCCTCCTCTCCGCCATCAGCGTGCTCGTCACGGAGCGCCCTGTCCGTGTCCCCTAGGGGAGGAGGGGCCACCGAGGGAGGGCGGGGGGGCCCGAGCCTGCTCTGCTCCCTGAGGGCTGTGGTTCCACGGGGCTGTTCCCTCTGGCGGGTTCAGCGAGGGATACGATCCTGCCGTGTGCACTTTGTTCAGTTTGCCTTTTTAGTGACTTTGTAAAATAAAAGAGGGTCCACTCTTGCCTCCAGACGATGACGGTGGGTCATGATAAGCCGGCCTGAGGTCACTGGGGAGACATCCAATTTCAGAGATCTTAAAATGCAAAAAAAAAAAAAAACGTCTTTCAGGACAGTGAAACGCAGCGTTTACACGTCTGCCTGATGGCGCAGTGTCAGGACGCGTCTGTCCGTTTCGCCCTCGAGGCTGTGATGACGCTGTCGGGTACGTCGCTGGAAGCAAACCCCGGTGTACGGTTGGCACAGCGCCCCCGATGCCAGGAGCGTGGAGGAAACACACGGCGCTCGGGAGGAGGCGGGCCCAGACCGTGACCTCGGCGCCCCGCTGAGGCGCTCCCCGGCCGTGCCGTCCGGAACCGCTCGCCCCTCCCTCGCACGGCCGGTTCAGTGTGTCCCAGCGTCTTCCGCCTTCCCCTCCAGAAGTGGGGTTGACAGTTGTCCTTGACGGTTGCCTCCCCCACCTGTCGCCATCGCTTCTTGAGAGACGAGATGGGGAGGAGGCTTCCCCTGGGGGGGCGGGGGGCCGTGATCCTCGCTCCGCGGCCACACGCTGTCTCGGTTCCCTTGACCGGCCTGGGCGCTCGGCCCCGTCAAAACCCCTGAGCGGTGGGTCGTTCGGGGCTTTGGGCCAGACCACGCTCCTTGCCCACGCCTGCCGGTGCCCCTGCCCTACGCGCCCCCCTCCAGCTGGCACTCAGCTTTGCCCCCTCTGCCCTCTGAGCGGACCTGTGCCTCACATGTGCTCCTGCTCCGTGATCCCCGAGTCCACTGTCCCCTGGGTGCGCTCGGGAGCGAGAGCCATCTCCTCTCCCCTGTCGGCGCGCCAGCTCGTCCTGGCTCGGGGGAGCCAGGGGCCAAGTGGGACGCAGGGCGTGAGGGTCTGTGGTTGGGGTCCAGGATCCAGAATGTGGATCCTGAATGGCCCAGGCGCCCCTGCCCCTCCCCAGACCTCCACCCGCGCGGGCGGCTCCGGGAGGCACAGCCTTCCTGGAAACCGGCCGATTGCGTATCATGTGATAGCTGATCAGCGTCACCGATTTCACGACCACCCTGGAGACCAGAATCTCGGCCAAGAGTGTCTCCCCTCATTCCCGCCAAACCATTGATCTTCCTGCCCGGCCACCTTGAAGTGAACGCTCTCCGGTGACCAGAGGATGCGCTTCGGCAAGGTCACCACGGGCTTGCAGAGGGAGGGGGACAGCCAGGCCCTCGGTGCGAGGCAGACGTTCAGGTTTCCCTCAGTGTGGGCGCACCACGGGCACGAGAACCAGAAGGGAATGCCCAGAAACGGAGGTGGGGTTTGTGGGCACCGCGGCCCCACCGCTTTGTCCCCCTTTCGGACCTTTCTGTGCGGATGTGTTCGTGATGGAGGGAAATGGAAACCACACGAGCTCCGCGAGCCGGACGGAGTGCTGGCCGCGTCCGCCCCACGGGCTTCGCATGGAGCCCGCAGCACCCTCGTGGCTCACCGGCGCTTTAGTGTCCTTTTGTCCCTACGCTCCTGGGCCAGAGCAGACACCAGGCCCCTGTGAGTCTCCATGTCCCGACGGCGTCCTAGCTGTCGGTGTTTGTTTCCTACGGCCCTTAGCGAACTCCAGAACCTCGCGGCTTCCAGCCTCATGCGCTGGCTGTCCTGTGCGTCTGTGGGCATGTCACGGGGCAGGTGTCAAGGTGTGGGCAGGGCGGGTCCCTTCTGGAGGCCCCGGTGGTGGGGGCGGGGGGGAATCTCTCATTCCCTTAAATTTTCCTGCTTCTAGAAGTGTCCGCATTCTTCGGCTCGAGGCCCCTCCTCCGCCTGCAGAGGAGCGTGGATCCCTCTGGCCCTCCCGCCTCCCTCTTCTCAGGACCCTTGTGACCTTCACAGGCCCCCTCGGTCGGCCAGGACCGTGTCCCCCGCTCTCAGGGCCCCGAGCTCGATCCTATCAGCCAAGACCCTTTGCCACATAAGGTCACGTATGTTCTGGGGACAAGGACACGGACACTCTGGGGAGAGCACCGTGTAGCATGCGACACCATTTGAAAAACTGTTTTTCGTTTCATTCTTCGTTGTACGTGGACATTCTCTTGTTTCACACTGACCTTTGTGCAATATGTTCATTGTGGTAAACTGCGGAAAATCCAGCTTCGCGAAGATATGGGGTCATGGGAAGCGACCCAGCATGACCTCGTGGGGAAGCTGTGAGCTCCTCTGGGCTGCGGTCCGCTTGGTGTCTGGAAGACGGCCAGGACTGCTGCATTTTCCTCGAAATGCCCCACAGCACCTGCATGGGCTTGCTCGGGTATCCTGGGTGCCCCGGCACCGGCTTGGGACCCATAGCTTCAAGGCTCAAAGCATCCTTGCTCCGCTCCTTGGGCCGTGCCTGCGTAGGAAGGGCCGCCCCCGCCCCCAGCTAGGCTGTCACCTCTAGTGTGGGCAGCATTCAGCTAAGACGTGGCTTCAGAAGAGAACGTGAGGCCCGAGTCCGAAGAAGCCGTCGGCCCCGTTCCTGCCCCGGTGCCCATGGGCCGAGGGTCCCCGGCCTCCGTGGCCGCACCGAGCCTGCCCCTCCATTCCGGCTCACGCAGTCACGAGCATCAGGACGCTCTGCGTCCACAGCCACGGGGGAGGAAGGGACACTTTTCTGGGTTCTTCGTATCTTAACGCGTTTAATAAGAAGCCCGGGAGGGCACCCAGCTGGTGTTAGGCAGGAGGGCTGCGTGAATTCGGGGGATGCCCACGTCCGGGGGTGAACCGCCCTTGGAGGGTTAAATCCCGGAGCTTACTCGAGTCTGATGAGCGCAGCAGGGAGTTTCTTACATTCTGCTTCTCACCCACGACCCTCACCTTCTCTGTTCGAACTCTTTCCCACAGAGCAGGTGGGCTTGGAAGTCTCAGGACTTGAGTCTCGGGGTCAAGGACTTTCAGTAAAGTAATCGACATCCGTCAGGGGTGTGCCGTCTTCCTGATTTGCGCTGGCCTTCCTCGACCTGAGGCAGAGCAAGGCCTCTCGTCTGTGGGGAGGTGAGCTCACTGCTTAGTGGGAGGCGCCAGCAGGGGACATCCAGCTGTGGCTGCAGAGAGGGCAAAATGTCACAGAAGCTCAGGCAGTCTCTGGGAGGGACTTTGACCTCCGGTCCTAGAACTGTTCTGCACCCTCCCCCCCAGGTGACCTCGCTCAGCCGTGCACCTGCCCCCCACCCTCTACTCTAAAGTAGGAGTGAAAACAGTACTGCCCAACAGCTGACGGAGCAGTCCAGAACGTTTTTATGTATTTTCGTGCCTGGGAAAGTGCCGTCTGTTCCGATGACATTGGCCTCGATGTCCTGTGTTGGCTGTGTCAGCGCTGCCACAGCGGGGCCCTTGTTAACCCTCTCCTCGTGGGCCAGAGGACGGGAGCACCTGTCTGCAGGACCCGCCGCCTGTTACCTCACTTATTTCGAGACTAATCCCGATGAGACTGGAAGAAGGAAAACTCGGCTTCTCGTTTTCCAAAACCAGGAGCCGGTACTGATTCAGTGACTTTCCCAGGGGCGCCTGGCAGGCTCGGTCCGCAGAGCATGCAGCTCTTAATCTTAGGGTTGTGGGGTCGGGCCCCATGTCAGGTGTAGAGAGTACTTAAAAATAAAATCTTTAAAAAAATGTATGTGGGGCGCCTGGGGGGCTCAGTTGGGCGTCCGACTTTGACTCAGGTCAGAATCTCACAGTTCATGAGTTCAAGCCCCGTGTCATGCTCTGTGCTGACAGCTCAGAGCCTGGAGCCTGTTTTGGATTCCGTGTCTCTTTCTCCTTCTGCCCCTCCCCTGCTCGTGCTCTGTCTCTCTCTTTCAAAAATAAATAAACACTAAAAAAGTATTTTTAAAAAGGGAATGCATCTCCTAGTGGGAGTCTGGGTGGAGCTGGACCCCGAGGCAGGTGGTGGGCCTTCTCTGTTCGCGTCCCTCAGGCAAAGCATTCAAACCGATGCCTTCGTCAGAGGCTGGGGCTTGTGGGAGGTTCTGGCCGCAGAGACAAGCTACTCGTGGGTCCCAGTTCCGTGGGGCGCAGTGGCCCTGCCCTGCCTCGCGCACTGCCCCTCGCTTAGCCCGGAGTGAAACAGACGAGTCAGAGTTCTGACTTTGAGGGTAGCTGGGGTTTCGACCTTACACCTGAAAGGAAGGTCCAGACCTAAACCCCCCGAGTGCGTGTGGCCCTGGAACAGACTTTGTGGAAAGTAGTTTGGTCGCACCCATCATCAGCCTTGGTAACAGGCAAAGCTCTGACCCAGCCACGCCCAGAAAGGTGTCCCCCAGGGGGACAGCCTGGTGGCCCAAAACAGGTGTCCTGTGGGAGGATTGCAGTCCTGGCTACGTGCCTGGGAGTGCGTCCCCAAGGCCTGCTTTACTGACGCCGCGAGATGAGGGAGGCAGGATGGACGTGACAGTGAGCCTCTTACGGATGCCGGGCGAGGCTTTGCTCTTCCCGTCTCTTTGTGTAAGAAGAGCGGCACGTCTGACCGCTCTCGGGGACACTGAGAGAGGGAGCTGCCCGAGGCGGATGGCAAGGGGCAGAGTCACGGAAAGTTCCGGATTCTCCCCCGGGGAGCCTCGTCTGATTGCTCAAGGGGCAGCTAGCTGCTGGGCAAGGCCGGACTCGGGTTTTGGGGAAATCAGAGTTTGAGCAAAGCCCGCGGGGATGCGGCCGAGCAGCCACAGGAAGGCAGTCTCCTCCTGAGTTCCTTCTGCAGCTGGGGCCGCGGTGGCCGGAAGGGCTGGGGTGCGGGGGGCACGAGGGGAGGGGAGGAGGTCAGAACGCGACCACCTTGGCCTGCCCCCCTCTCCCCACCCCTTCACTCCCATCCTGTGCTGGCAGACGCCTGTGTTTATCCTACCGTATTTGTTGAATGAGAAGGTTGGGTGTTAAGGTCGTTGGATTATAGGTTGACTTCGAATTTTATTTTATTTTTTAACATTTTTTAAGTTTATTAAGTATTTATCTTTGAGAGAGAGAGACAGTGCATGCGAGCGGGGGAGGGGCAGAAAGAGGGAGAAAGAGCATTCCAAGCAGGCTCGGTGCTGACACAGGGCTCGAGCCCACGAACTAGGAGATCATGACCTGAGCCGAAATCGAGAGTCGGATGCTCAACTGACTGAGCCCCCTTGGTGCCCCCGAATTAGAATTTGAGCCTCATTTGGTCGGTGGAAACTTTGTGCCGCAAGGCCTGGGAAATGCCGCCTAGGAGTCCAGCTGCGGGAAGGTGTCCTCCGGGGCTACAGGAAAGGTTTCTCACAAGCACACCGGGTACTTGCAAAGACTGTGCTGTGAGTCTCAGAGTCTGGGGCCCGGAAGTGGGTTCAGGAGCTTCCAGAGGGATCGGGGCACAGCCCACAGATGTGTTTCCTCCAGCCCACGACACGTTTTGAAATACATTTAATTTTTTTTAATGTTTTTTAACTTATTTTTGAGAGACAGAGAGAGGCAGTGCAAGCAGAGGAAGGTCAGACAGAGAGAGACACACAGAATCTGAAGCAGGCTCCAGGCTCCGAGCTGTCAGCACAGAGCCCGACGCGGGACTCAAACCCATGAACTGTGAGATCATGACCTGAGCCGAAGTCGGATGCTCAACCAACTGAGCCTTCCAGGTGCCCCAGGGCATCCGTCTTTTCTAACTCGGGACTTGAAAGGAAACACGGGTTCTTCCAAGGTCTCGGGCCTCCCTGATTTCAGACTTCAGTTATGCCCTCAGCTCCTCTGGGTCTCCAGCCCACTGATGGCGGATCTTGGGACTTCTCAACCTGTACTAACTGTGGGATCCAATTCCTTCCAACAAATTTCTTCATATAAAGAACCCGGCTCTGTTTGGAGAACCCTGGCTGAAGCTCAGGGGGCGCCCAGGAGGGGCCGGACGGCATGGTCGCACGGCTCTGCGGGAAGGGACCCAGCTGGCAGGGCCAGCAGGACCGGGAGACGGGCCACCAGCGTCCGGCCTCCACCATGTCCGGAGCCCAGGGAAGAGGAGGGTGAGGCCGGAGGCAGCCCAGGCTCTGGACGTGCACAGACAGCTGGCGGGCAGCTACCCGCGGTCACCCGAGGTCCCAGCCTGTTAACACTGGTTTCTTTTTTTTTTTTTAATGTCTTTATTTTATTTTGAGAGACAAAGACAGAGAGCAAGCAGGGGAGGGGCAGAGAGAGAGGGAGACACAGAATCTGAAGCAGGCTCCAGGCTCCGAGCTGTCAGCACAGAGCCTGATGCGGGACTCGAACCCACGAACCGTGAGATCATGACCTGAGCCCAAGCCGGACGCTCAACCGACTGAGCCCCTGGGCGCCCCTGAAGTACATTTAAATTAGGTGCCGGGGTTGAGGAGCTGGAGGATTTCATGCCGTGCGGTTCAGCACTTCTTGGGAAAGCTCTTCAGATCTGGTGCTGCTGGGCCCGCGCTCCTCACTGTACCTGGTGGCTCTGAGCGGGGACAGTGACCTTGGTTCCCAAGGGGCCCACCTCTTCTGCGTTCTCCGGCTGGCCCAGCACAGCTGGTCACGTGAGGTGTGGGGTCCTGTGTGTTCAGAGTGACTGTCACCTTGTCCTGCACGGAGGCTCAAAATCATGTGTCCTTCCTGAAGGAGGAGGGTGGGGGTGCTCCCGAGCATCGAGTTCCGAGAACAGACTCTGCAGCCCTGCTCTCTCTCCTGTGAGAGGCGAGATCCCCGGGCCGAGGGGCCAGGGGCCAGCAGTCTGCGGTGACAGCGCGCTCTGCTCTGCACGGGGTCCGGGTCCACACGCGGCCACCCGTGGTTCCCTCGTGCACCCAGAACTGGGTCCCCCGCCACTTCTCCCTCCCCTTGGTGCCTCTCCCCGTCACGGTGTCCCTCCTTCCTGAGCCCACAGAGGAGGCTGCTGGGAAAAGATGACTCACACCTCACAGAATCTGGAGCCTGGGAGAGGCTGGGAGAGCGGCGTGCTAGCCCCAGGCTGGACCAGAAATAGCCGTGATAATTCGATCTGGTCTTGAAGCCCTGATGGTGGGCGCTCTGCTGGGTAAACAGGCGCAGCCCATCCACTGCCTGAGACGGCTGCGACGCACAGAAATTTGTTTCCCTTTCCTCGGAATTTTTACTCCTTTACAGACGGCACCGTTAGGATCAAGAACAAACAACATCAAAAAGGGAGATGACCTCAGGGCCAGGGCTGTGAAACACTTCTGTCTTCTTTCCCGGCCCTGATTTGTGCAGTGCTTCCTTGTCATGTAAGGAAAGTCCAGTTCGTCCCTACAGGATCCCCCGCAGAGGACAGCGTGCCGAGGGTCAGTAAATGCTCATCGAAGGCAGATTGTTTTGTTTACGTGGCTGTAAAGTGAACATCATTCACTCATGTTCTCATCGTTTCTAACTGCATCGTCCACTGATTCCTGCTGCATCAAACTGGTAGAATGTATTTGCCATTTTGCTGGATTTAGATTCCCCCTCCCCCAGTTTATCAGGATTAGAAATACTTCTGTTGCTGGGGCGCTTGGGTGGCTCAGTCAGTTAAGTCTCTGACTTTGGCCCAGGTCATGATCTCATGGTTCATGGGTTCAAACCCTGTGTCGGGCTCTGTGCTGACAGGTCAGAGCCTGGAGGCTTGTTTCGGATTCTGCGTTTCCTCCCTTTCTCTCCCTCTTCCCCACTCCTCTCTCTCTCTCTCTCCCTCTCTCTCTCAAAAATAAACATAAAAAAAAAATACTGTTGTGGCAAGGAGCATTTTTCTCCACATAACTAGCTTTGAGTTGAATTATTTTCTTAGGATAGATTTCAAGCATTTGAATTCTTGGATCAGAGGATAGAAAAGTAAGAATTGTAGAAAATACTTTCTAGGGGCACCTGGCTGGCTCAGTCGGAAGAGCGTGTGACTCTTGATCTTGTGGTCGTGAGTGTGAGCCCTACGTCAGGTGTGGAGATTATATAAACTAACAAATAAGTAAATAAAAAGTTTCGAGCGTCTTACTTATCCCTATTGCCAGGGTCACTTGAGAATATTAACTTCACCACAATCTCATCAGCATTTAGATTGCCTTTTAGTTTCTGCTAACTTAGTGCCTAACGGTGCCTCATTGCTTTACTTTGCTTATCTACATGTGTGGTGATTAGGGTTGGCTGAAGAACTGTCCGCCATTCCGTCATCGTATTTCCTCCTCGTGCCTCGCCTGTTTGAATCGTTGGTACATCTGCTCGAATACAGGTTTTGGTTGGGTTTGGGTGAATTGATGATACAGACATTACTGACCCAGTTTCAGCCTCACACCGACTGCACATGTTCCCAGGGTGTGATTTTCCCTTTTTAGCATCCAGGTGTCATCGGTGTGGTTTTCTATGCCTTGGAGAACCGGAGAAGGTGATGGTCGGAAGGGTCTTAGAATTCAAGGCTGACCGGGGCGCCTGGGGGGCTCAGTCGGTCAAGCGCCTCGCCTCTTGATCTCAGCTCAGGTCTTGGTCTCGGGGTCGTGCGTTTGAGGCCCATTTTGGGCTCCATGCTGGACATGAAGCCTGCTTTAAAAAAAAGTAGAAGGCGGCGTCAAGCTAGACCACAGTGTCTCAGACGGGGAGACCCTGGCCCAGAGGGCAGAGGCCCTGGGCACAGGTGGTGGGAGGGGCATCAGGGCCCCCCCAGCTCCAAACCACCACTCCTCAGTCTCTGGCTCTCTGAGTGGTAGCGCCGTCTCCTGAGCCCCTAAAAACGCCACATTGCTGTCCTGACCCGGAAATTTCCTTACGTGGAGATTTATGCTTCTCCCTTTTGGACCGGGGCAAGCTTCGCAGGACTCTACTGAAGGCGTGCCGTTGCTGCTCCGACAATGAGGAGCCAGAATTCCGCCTTTCTGACTCAGGGCATTTAAAAATATCCCGGGCTGGGGGAGTGGAGGAACCCGTGATCGATCTGTGAACATTAGCTCTTAACAGGCAGCAAATGCAGTTCTGATATTGAATTACGCTCAGAAGATGCATCAGTGCCGCCGTGTCAGTGGCCACCGGTCAGCTAGACGTTTGGGGTCCGCAGAGAAGGTCACGTCCAGTCTTGAGGTCGCCCTTGCCTGGAGGAGCTGGTGCGTCAGGAGGGCCCTTGCTTAGCCGTGTGCTGTTCCTCTCCGGGGACGGGGGGGTTGCAGAGCTGGCCACCAGGAGACCCCATTTAGGCGCAAAGATTCCAATCCCAGCTCTGACCTTCCCGGTTCTCCGAGTACATTCCTGGGCGGCTGTGTCCACCCATTCACAGACGTGCGGCCACACGGCCTTGGCCGGGACTGTGCTAGATGCTCAGCTGGTACCCAGGTGTTCCAGGGGCCCCTACTTCAGGGAGATAAATAGACCCGTTAAGGGAACAGCATTATAAATGGGTGTAAGTAAAATCCTGGAGGGGCGCAGAGGAATCACCGAGTAGTTTTGACCAGGGGTGGAGTGAGCTGCTTGGCAGAGGTGGCACTGTGTCAGCCCCAGGCCAGTGGGTGGCATCCGGGCAGGGACAGGCAGGAAGAAGGCACAGAGCGGGAAGGGCGAGCGGCGGAAGGAACGGGCACCACAAGACCCCTGCCTTCACCCAGCTGGCTTTGCGCAGGGAGAGGGCGGGAAGGGGGAGGTGGGTCCGGGCAGCACATGACACTCGGAAGCCATCGGAGGGTTTGCGAGTGACATCAGATGGGACATCTGTCTGGCAGCCTGGAGAGGCTCTAGGTCTTGAGTGGAAGAATCCTCAGAAAGGAGCCCAGGAGGGATGAGACGCCAGCCGGGCAGGTGAGGGCCCCATGTGCTCAGCAGAGGTGGCTTTTCCTGCGGTGCCGGGTGACATCGTCTCCCGTGGCCACGGACTTTTATGGCACTGAGCAGGCACATGTGTCCCTGGTGATTTTCTGATTCTAGCCCGGGATCGGCTTTTTTATTTACTGGCATCAGGCGTGCAGGCCAGCGGGTTAGTGCCTCTGAGGCCTGTTTAGTTGGGAGCAGCCGCCACCGTTGGTACTTATTCATTTATTGAGCAGTTACTGAGTGCCTCCCATGTGCCAGGGGCTTAACAATTAAGTGGACGGTGGGACAGTGATGTCCATGTAGCAAGGTCCCGGATTCTGGAAGTTTGGAGCCTGCCCCCTTTATAGGGAGTCCGGGGCCTCCTTGATTCAGTCGCGTCTGGATTCTCGGAGCTGAGGTCCCCTTATGTGGGGAGTGGCGATGACGCTTCTTGTCTTCCATTCCAGGTGCCTTAGGGGCACGGGAGCCGCCCCAGAGGACGCCCGCCCGGCGGCCAGCAGCGCCCCAGCGGCTCCTGTGATCTCCGGCTCCCGCGGGCGCACCTGGGAACGCGATCCTCCCGCCTCCCGCCCGGAAGCCCCCCCAAACCATGGAGGCGCCCGAGGTGCCCGTGGGCGCGCTGATCGACCTCGGGAGCGAGCCACCCGCGTCCCCGCCCCGGGGGGCGCTGCCTCCGCAGCTGCAGGATGGGGACAGCTCACAGGGCGATGCGGCTTCGGAGAGCGAGACCACCGAGTCCGCAGACAGCGAGAACGACATGGGGGAGTCGCCCTCACACCCGTCCTGGGACCAGTACCGCCGCTCGTCCTCCAACGAGTCCTTCTCCTCCAACCAGAGCACCGAGTCGGCCAAGGACGAGGAGACGCTGGAGCTCCGCGAATTCATGCGCAGCTACGTGGACAAGATCTTCTCCGGAGGGTGAGCCCCGCTCCGGGGGGCGGGGCGGGGTCGGGGCGCGCTTCTTTGGGGGCGGGGCTTCTGCTCCTTCCCCTGCCTGGGGTGGGGCCCCTTGGGGGAGTCCCAGCCCCACCCCCAGGGGGCGGGATGCTGCCCTGGGGGGCGGGGCTTCTGCTCCTCACCGGCATGGTTTGGGGCTCTTTTGGGGGGGGGTCTCAGCCGCACCCCAGGCTGCAGGCAGAACCATGCGGGGACTCTTCACCACTTCTCCCCTCCCCCCACACCCATGCTCTGGCCAGCCAGCCTCTAACACACTCGCCTCCTCCCTGCTCCTTGCCCCTCTTTCTTTCATGTTTATTTACTTATTTATTGAGAAAGAGAGCACGAGTTGGGAAGGGGACAGAGAGGGAGAGAGAGATTCCCAAGCAGGCTCCCCGCTGTCCGCATAGAGCCCGACGCGGGGCTCGAACTCACAAACTGCAAGATCATGACCTGAGCCAGAGACGGAAGGTCAAGGGACTGAGCCATCCAGGCGTTTCTTGGTCCTCTTTTTTGCCTTTCCTTTGCGGCTCCTGAGGGGTAAACAGGAGCCCTGGCAATAACAACCCATGGAGCGGCGGTGGGGTTAGGATCGGAAGGAGAAGGGGGTGTCTGTGGGTGGGCCCATGCTTGTTACTATCTCTACGTGGGGGTGCGGTTTCGTCAACCGTGGCCTTGCATCCCAGCCATACTGGTGGCCTTGCCACTCATCTGCCCTGTGTGGACCCGCAGCGCTCAGCATCCTGGGGGCCTGCTAGAAATGCAGTCTCGGCCCCAGTCAGACCCACCGAGTCTGCATCTGTGGGGTTTTTTTAAAAATGTTTCTTTTTATTTGTTTCTTTATTTATTTTTTATTTATTTTTTTTTTTGAGAGACAGAGAAAGACAGTGCAAGCAGGGGAGGGTCAGAGAGAGAGGGAGACACAGAATCTGAAGCAGGCTCCAGGCTCTGAGCTGTCAGCACAGAGCCCAACACAGAGCTAGCTGTCAGTACAGAGCCCAGTGTGGGGCTCGAACCCACCAACTGTGAGGTCATGACCTGAACCAAAGCCAGATGCTTAACTGACTGAGCCACCCAGGTGCCTCTGCATCTGTGTTTTAAGCAAACCTCACTTCAGCGTCAGGAGCTGAGGACCTGATCGGATAATTTTCCAGTTTTAGGAAAGCAATATGAACTTCTGCGCACAGGCATTCTCTTCTCCCGTGAGGTATGTAGGTCCTTTGTTCGTAATCTGGCAAGGTGGATGCCTCCCTCTACCGGGTGTATTTCCGTTTTCTCTGCAGCTGAAAGAGGGAAGACCAGGGGCGCCCAGTGGCTCGGTCGGTTAAGCATCCGACTTCGGCTCAGGTCATGATCTCACAGTTCGTGGGTTCAAAACCCCCCGCCCCCGCCATTGGGCTCTGCGCTGACAGCTGGGAGCCTGGAGCTGCTTTGGACTCTGTCTCCCTCTCTTTCTGCCCCTCCCCTGCTCGTGCTCTGTCTCTCTCTCTCCGTCAAAAATAAACGTTAAAAAATTGTTTTTAATAAATAATAATAAAACATTAAAAAAAGAAGAAAAGGGAAGAGCTGAGTGATAATCCAGATATTGGACCATCTCAAGATGCATTCACGTGTGATTTTGCGTGCATTCTGGGAGAGCGGTGGCTGTGGCCCCCTCCTAATTCTGTTTGACTAACGCGGGAATTAGTCAGCCTCCTCCGAGCACACCCAGTTAATGAAAGGGGAGAAAGCCCAGAAGGCGGCTAATCTGTCAGGAAGGCCGATCTATATTTGCCGCGGCCCGTCAGCAATATGGAGCACGGGCAGCTGAGCCGCACGCTTCTTCGAGAGCCTTCCAGTAATCACTGCAAGCTGGCTGGCACGTTCTCCTGTTTCATCTGGTGTTGGTATTTGGGGATAACTGAGAGCAAGATGTTTTCTACAGAACCTTAAATAAGTGAGAAGTTGCCTGAGCTGATTGCAGGCGCCTTCTGCTCCTTTATTTTGCCTTTAAATGTGGGGGGAGGGTTGGCTTTCTACGAAGAGTGATCAGAAGCGGTTTGGGGCAGAGGAGGATTCCGTTCACCTCCCCCCTCCCCCCCGGGGTCCTCATCCCCATCGCTCACACAGAGAGCCAGGGTCTTCAGAGAGGCGAGCAGGCTGGCTCTCCAGG
Source organism: Helogale parvula (assembly GCA_004023845.1). NCBI lineage: Eukaryota > Metazoa > Chordata > Mammalia > Carnivora > Herpestidae > Helogale > Helogale parvula. The sequence goes on along the minus strand of PJEM01013502.1, from coordinate 13,547 downwards.
GTAACCGGCCGCGTCCCCCGCATGGAGCCAGTGTGGCCGGAGGCCGGGCAAGTTAGGTGTCTGTGAGTTCGCTGTGGCTCCGCGCCGACTTCAGCGCCTGAGTGGGAAGGCGGCCGAGCTAGAGGACCAGGCCCTGAGGAGGTCGTGTCAAATGCCAGGGCTCCCGTGTCATCGGAGGCAGGACTGAGGGGATGGCACACAGGTTTTGGAGCCTGGAAGTCTGGCTGGAGCTCCCGTTGCCCGGCTCCCGCTGTCTGAACCTCTGAGCCGGTGGCCTCGCCTCTGAAATAGAAATGACCCCATTTCCTCCGGGGGTCGCCTGAGGGCGGGGTGAGCCCGAGTCCATCAGGCTTCCTCGGTTCTCCCCTCCCCCCCTGCCGTGGCCATGCTTGTCCCAGAGGACTGAAAATTGCTTTTCCTCCTCTGTTCCTTCCAGGGAGGACTTGGACCAGGAGGAGAAGGCCAAGTTTGGAGAGTACTGTAGCGGCGAGAACGGGAAAGGCCGGGAGTGGTTTGCCCGATATGTGAGCGCCCAGGTGAGGGGTTGCGACGGCCGGCGGGGGCACGGGGCACTCTCGCCACCGCGGCCCCACCCGCTCCGGAGAGGAGAGTCAGGGAGGTGACCCAGCAGAAAAACAAGGAAAACTTACGTGAAGATGTTCTGGAAAGACCTCGTTAGAACAGCGGGAAGGGGGAAGGGGCTCATTGGGGTGCGTGACATCCCAGACAAGTTTGTTTTGTTTTGTTTACAGTTTATTTTAGAGAGAGAGCGCGTGCGCACGCAAGTGAGTGGGGGAGACAGGCAGCAGGACAGAGCGAGAATCTTAAGCAGGCTCCACGGTCAGCATGGAGCCTGATGTGGGGCTCGATCTCATGACCATGAGATCATGGCCTGAGCCAAAATCAAGAGTCGGACGCTCAGCCGACTGAGCCACCAGGTGCCCCGGGACAAGGTAGTTTTTAAGGGCAAGCCTGTGGACTGTGTCCATGCATGGTTTTATTGTCAATAACTGACAATTTTCAGTTTTCACGAAGATAATATATTCAAGACAGCGACAGCCATGTGAATTCAGAAAAGAGTTATTTTTTGTATATACCTACTAGGTTCTTTTTTTTCTGTAAAGTAGCTTAAACCCTTAGCTTTTAAAGTACTTTTTTAATGTTTGTTTATTTTTGAGAGAGAGAGAGAGACAGCATGAGCAGGGGAGGGGCAGAGAGAGAGGGAGACACAGAATCCAAAGCAGCTCCAGGCTCTGAGCTGTTTGCACAGAGCCCAGCGCGGGGCTTGAACCCACGAACTGTGAGATCCTGACCTGAGCCGAAGTCGGATGCTCAGCCAACTGAGCCACCCAGGAGCCCCAGCTTTCAAAGTCTTTTTATCACGATTTATTTTTTCAAAGAAAAATTAGAAAATGCAATTCAGCAAAAATAGAGAAAGGACCCCCAAATCTATAATCCAGAAATTGCTGTGTTGGGGCGTCTAGGGCCTCCAAACCGTTCCGTGTTCCGTGGGTGAGTGTGTTGTGTTCTTAGTTTTAACCATTTCAAGGAGACGCAGGAGAACGTTGGCTCGGGCCCTGCCAGGCGGCGACGGTCTTGCGTCTGGGCCAGCGCTCTGCCTGGGGTCCCGTCTCTGGGGCAGAGAAGGCTGCTGCGGTCCGGGGCTCCGGCCGGCTGTGTCTAGCAGCGCCCGGCGCCCCCTGCGCGCCCCTGACGTGTCTGTCCTGTCCCCGGACAGCGCTGCAACTCCAAGTGCGTCTCGGAGGCCACCTTCTACCGCCTGGTGCAGTCTTTCGCCGTGGTCCTGTTCGAGTAAGTCATGCTGTCACTCCAAGCCTTCGTCCCACGAGCGTGTCTCCCCGAGCCCCCCTCCTGCCCCCGCCAACCCAGTCCTGACAGCACTTGCTTGGAAACCCCGGCATCCACTGAGAGGCAAGGCTGTGCCAACCTCTTGCGGGAGGGAGTTAGGGTCCTTTCCCTACCCCCGCCTTCCCCCGGGTCCCCAGGACCGGCTGGGATGACACGCACTGGACCCTGCCTTCCTGCCGCAGAGCCGTGGCGTGTTCTTGATTTCCTGCCGCGAAGTGCTTGCAACTCGATAACCGCCCACTTAATGACAGGGTCGCCGGCTGCGGCCTGGCCCGCGCACTAATTAGGCCCTGCCGAGGCTTTTATCACACACAGCTCAGCGGTCACTGTCGGGGGCGTGAAGGGGGGAAGGCGGGCCACGTGAGTCATGGGCTCGCTCCCCCTGAGGCCGCCAGACCCACGTCATCCCTCCTGGACCTGCGTCAGAGCCAGTGATGGGCCCCCAGCGTGAAGTGGAGGGGATGTGGCTCTGCCTCGGGGAAATGGAACGGCAGCTTTCCCGATGCAGGGGGGGTGGGGGGCAGGGAAGGACGGGGTAGGGGGAGCCCCTACCTGACAGTCATTTGTGCCCCCACTCACCCTCGTTCCATCCTCATGGCCTCCAAGCAGGTCCTGGCCCCGTGCTCGTGACTATGTCCCCTTTGTCCTTCCAGCTCTGAAAGCCCCTCCTTCTCTTTTCCTCCCCCTCCCTCTCCCTGCTCCTGTGAGCCCTCACCCCCTGTGTCTGGATGTCCCCTCAGCTCTTTCTGCTCCCCCACGAGCGTGCAGCATGGACTGCGGGGGGGGGTATCCATAAAGAGGAGGATCCCCACGTTTCCGGCGCTTGCTCAGAACGCCCCAAGGTGAAGACAGGCTCCCCTGGGGGGGTTCTGGGTCTCGGAGCCGGCAAGCGTTCAGGGGACAAGAGAGTGTCACAGAGGGAGAAGCTTCCAAGCAGGCTCGGCTGTCTTGTGTTCAACACGCCCGCAGGCACTGAGGACACACAGCTTCCGAGCAGCCACATGGATAGGAATTCTCACGGGTCCATATGTCACAGCGACAGAAATACTGCATTCTCCATTTCCTTTGAATTTTCCCTCAAATAAAATCCGGGGCGGGAGGGGGAAGAAATTCCATTCAAATTCCAACCCAACTGAAACACAGAATCTCCCCATTTCTTTATAAGCATCTATATTTTTGTGTGTTTGGAAAAAAAAAAGAAACCTTGTAATATTTTAAAAATATTTACTAATTTTTAACACGTATGGGTATTTTTCACTTTTAGTTTCTGAGTGTCTTTCGTTTTTACTTTTGTTTATAGTCTCTTATGATTTTATTGGCAGTTTAGTGAAGTTTCATCTTATTTTTATATTAAAAGATAACTCACCTCACTGTCCAGATAAATTCCTTCGACTTTTCTTTCTTTTTTTTTTTTAAAGTAATAACTTGTCCAAGGTTAGAAGCTAAACAGGAAAGCAGAGCGCAGAGAACAGGGCAGAGGGCACAGCACCTGAAATGGAAGGGAGACCCCCTTATACAGCCCTGGCCTGGCTCCTCCCGACTTCCCCCCTACAGTCACCCCAGTGGATGGCCTGCACCCCAGAGACTCTGTATCTTTCCAAGAAAGTCACTGCGCCCACATGCAGCTCTGCATTTGTGACGGCTCTGTGCTGTTCCGATGTCAGCCTGTATCGGAATTTCTCCGACGCACACCCCACGGAAGGCAGATTATTTCTCTCCCTCACCCGCCCTGGCTCCCGGTGCTGGTAGACATCTCCGTAGAACCTGCACCTGTCACAGTGCACGCTCCTAGCGGCAGGCCGGGCCCCTCTTTGAGGATCTGTTTCCCCCTTTATTGCCTGCTGAGTTCACTGGACCTCTCTGTAGCTCATAATCCTTAACGTAGTCAGTACAATATACCAATTATAATCCTTTACCTCTGAAGAATAAGTGTCGGAGGGCTCCTGTATATCATAATTTGATTTTCAGCAGGTGTCATGGGGTTGGGAGGTAATTCATATTCCCAGGGGCTCTCAACGCGCTGCCCCGGGGCCCAGGAGTTGCAGACCGTCAACTTTATGAGGCAGTTTGTTAGAAATGTCCGTGCTAAGGCCAGCTGCCCCAGACCCGCTGCCCCAGACCCTGGGGGCGGGCCCCGCACCCACATCCTAACTGCCCTCACGGTGATTCTGATGTAACTCACGTCCCAAAACCGCCGATGGAGGGGACCCTCTAACTCACTGCTGATTCCTGAGACGTAGCGGCTGGGGGGCCGCGTGGCCTGGGGCCGGCGGTTTGGGCCTGAGGCCTGACTTCCGGTCCCGCCGCCGCCCCTGTGTGTGGGATGGAGCCTCCTGAGCCTTTCCGCTCCACCTTGGAGGGAGGGAGGCCAGGCTGCGGGCGAGGCCCAGATGCCTTCCTGCCCAGGATCCCGGCAGCCCCTGTGTGCCTGTGGGTAACTCACCGAGCTGGGGGTCATTGGTGTCACCTCTGCATCGCATCTGGGGAGTGAGGTACCAATGTGGACCTACTTGCACAGTGTGCAGGTCTTGTGTCATGAACTCACGGGGAGAAAATGGGGCATCGCGGTTCTTTACTCAGTCGGCCTGGCTTCACGTTTCAGGTGCCATCAGATGGACGACTTCGGGCCAGCCAAGAACCTCATGACCATGTGCTTCACCTACTACCACATCGGTAAGGCCCGGGGGCGCGGCGGCCGTGGGGCAAAGGTGCAAACCCCAGACTAGTCAGCCTGTGACGGGACAGCAGCTGAGGGTTTCTTCCCGACGGAGGGCAATGTCGTGAGGCTTCCGGAAAACAGTAGAACCTGATGTCAGGGCATGATGAGTGAGACTCTGGAAACAGGAGGGGAGACCTGGTCCGAATCGTAGGTCAGGAGGTTGACTGTCCGCCGGGGAAAGGAGACCGCCAGCAGCTAGCAGGAGGGGGAGTCATCTCGTCTGGGGGACATTCCTGGTAGACTCAGGACCAGCGGGATGTGAGGACAGCGGCTTCGTATTTGAGCAAAGTGTAGTGCGATTGGCTGTTGAAGAGAGTGGGGGGGGGGGTTCAGGGTCTTAGGGAGGAAAGTGCCCTGGGTCAGGGCTGGAGATGCCTGGATGATAAAACAGGCCAAGGCTCCTTGCAGCAAAGGGTCTCCTGCAGGTAGAGGTGCCCTTACAGTCAGAAGGGCCTACCTGAGGTCAAGGCGCCCCCTGCAGGTCAATGCATCGCCTCCAGGTCGAGGCGCCCGCTACTGGTCACTAGGTCTCCTGCAGGTCAAGGCCCCCCCCCCCACAGGCCAAAGAGTCTCCTCCAGGTCAAGGCGCCCCCTTCAGGTCAAGGCACGCCTACAGACCAAGACCCTACCTCAGTCAAGGCTACCCCCTTCCAGGGGTATCTTTATTCCGAGATCTGACAGCTCTTCTGGCTCACTGCATGGGAACTTCCTGGTAATGGGAGCTCCAGGGTCCGTGTGAAGGTCCTTGGACGTGACAGAGAGACTCGCTCAGGCCGCCGTCGGCAGAACCGCTGGGGGCCTGCGTGTGGACTCGAGCTGGCTCAGGGCGGCACTAAGCCCCGCCTCCCGCCCCACCCCCCCAGGACTCACGCGTGTGCTCTTGAGCCGGAACCTCGCGTCCTCCACAGCGTGGCTTTGTGGTTCCTTGGCTCCCAGCTGCCCATCTTCTCCATGCCTCGCTTCTGCTGGCGAGAGCTGGTCAGGCGGCCTCAGCTTGGGGCCAGGCCAGGCCACATCCGTGGGACCCCCTCGTCCAAACCGTGGCTCCCACTCCTCAAAGGACAGTAGACGTTGCTCATCTGAGTCACATCTGTGTGCAGAGCTGCTTATGTTAGGAGGGGACACTCAGTGCCCGGGCCTGACCCATTGACCTGTAGGGGGCGCCTTGACCTCCGGGAGACCTTTTTGCCTGTAGGGGGCGCCTTGCCCTGCAGGAGACCCTTTGCCGCAGGGCCCTTGGCCTGGTTACCATCCTCTCCCAGGAAGCCGCCTTCCTCCTTCAGGCCCCCGAGCTCCTTCAGGCCCCCGAGCTCCTTCAGGGCTGGGTCCTCACCTGGTTCTCTTAGCCCCTGCGCCCCTGGCTGCCCTCTTGTACACAGCAGGTGCCTAGCGGTACCCCAGCAGGCCTCACCCTCCGCCTTCCCGGGGGTCTGGGGGCCCTTGCTTGTCGTGACTGCCGCCACCGAGCGACTCCTGCCATGCAGTGTGGTTCCATTCCTGCCCCCTCCTGCCTCTCCCCTCCAGGCAAGCCGCAGCTGCTGCCCCCCGAGTCCAAGGAGAAACCCGCGGGGAGCATCGACTCCTACCTCAAGTCCGCCAACAGCTGGCTGGCAGAGAAGAAGGACATTGCCGAGCGGCTGCTGAAGAACACGGCCAAGACCGAGAACGTCAAGGGCTTCTTCGGGGGACTGGAGACCAAGCTGAAGGGGCCCCTGGCCAGGAAGCAGGAGTGAGTGTCCCCGGGGGTGCCTCCCTCCGGGACGCACGGCAGAGGCCATCAGCCTGCCAGTGGCACTGGCCTGGTCCGGCCCGGAGGGGTCTGATGACCTTGGGGGCCCAGCCCCCAGCCGCCCACCCTGCTTGAGTCCCCACCCACCCCAGTGTTCTGTGGTTTGCCTCCGGGCAGGGGTGTCCCCTGGGGGGCGTGTTTCCTAGCAAGGACAACGGGGAGGTTCTGGAAACCGCCCTCAGGCGGGAGCCAGATTACAAGCCCCGAGGTGAGAGTCAGTGAGCGTAGGTGAGACCGTTGTCCCCAGGACGGCCGTACTCCCACAGGAGCTCAGGAGCCTCCCGGGACGGGGCATTTGAAAACGGGGTGTTGAAGCGAAGCCCTCCCAGGACAGGGCACGTCAGCAGGAGAGCGTCCTGGGCTCCCGGCCTGTCCCCGCCGCTCACAGTCCCCACTGTCACCTCCCTTGGCGGGTCACCTCTGGGTGACTCGGCTGTTCCTCGTCTGGTCCAGGCAGCTTTGGATTCAGAGAAAATGGTGCCAGGAGCCTAAGTGCCCCATCTTGCTTCGGGGAGACTGGCAGTTGGTAAACGCTGCATTGACCTCATAACACTTTTCCGGAGAAAACTGTGGGAAATGTACCCATCCCTCATGAGACAGCCTCAGCAGTGTAGACTGCGGAATGGGCAGGGGGGTCATTTCGTCACTGCTGTGGTGTCTCTCCCCCAGGGAGGAGGAGGGCAAGCCCAAGGAGAAGCCGCAGAAGACCGGTGAGTGCCTCCCAGCGGGCCGGTGTGCCCGCCCAGCGCCCCCCGTGTGCCCGCCCAGTGCCCTCGTCCCGTGACCCAGCCCGCTGGTCACTCTCAGCCCCACCAGGTGGGGTCTGAATGTCCGGGCCCCTTCCCCACGTCACCTGGTGCTGCCGCGGGTGACCCCCCCCTCTTCTCTCCACCTCCGTCTGTCGTTTCCTATTAAAATTCTGGGGAAAACCTCTTCTCTGGGGAGAGGATTCAGGAACCAAAATCCTTGTCCCGGAGAAGTGACAGAAAGTGTCGCCGGGGGTGGGGAGCTCTTCCGGGGCCACCTCCCTCGGTGGGAGTCCCCGTCGCCAGGTGGAAGCAGAAAAGCCGTGTCACAATTCCAGCCGCAGGTTTCTGTAGCCGGTGCCCACCGGGAGGGCCCCTGCGGGGTTGGCGCACACGTGGGTGCACCCGGCCACGGTGGGTGTCTCTCACTGCCCCGCCCCTGCCCGCAGTGACCGTGTGCGGCCCGGAGGAGGAGAGGAAGGGCGAGAAGATCTACCTGTACACGCACCTGAAGCAGCAGCCCATCTGGTAAGGCCCCGCCCCGCCCCGCCGCCCCCCTCGGGACCCGCGGCCGCCGCCTGCCGGGAGGGGCCCCGGTGAAAGAGGCGACCCGTGAAAGAGGGGCCCCGGTGAAAGAGGCAAGTGTCATGAGGCCATGGCGGGGTCAGAACCCTCGGACGGCGCCCGTGGGAACGCGCCCCGGGCAGCCCGCCACGTAGAACGGCCTGGCAGTTCCCCAGACTGTCGCACGCGGCTCCCCCGGGAGTGACGGCGCGCCCACAGCAGCCGGGACGGTCCTCAGGCACAACCGCAGCACGTAGGTTCGTGACAGCCGAAAGGTGGGGCGGCCCCACATGTCCACACGTGGGGACACGACACGACGCGTCCAAACCACACGGTACTCAGCCACGGAAAGGGCCCCTGACAGGTGACGGCCGGGGGAGCCTGGAAAACGTTTAGCCGCGTGAAAACACTGGATGGAAGAGACCGCCTGGTGTGTGATGCGGCGTGGACGCGGCCCTGGCGGCGGAGTGGGCGAGGAGGGCTGGGGGGCTGCTCGCGGGCACGGCGGGGCCTCACGGGCGCTGAGGGGTGTTCTGGAAGCCGAGAGCGGGCACGGTGGCACAACTCCAAGTACACTAGCCGCAGTGAGGCCGTGTCCTTCGGAAGACTGAGTTCACGGCCTGTGACTTCTGTCCCTGTGAAGCTATTTCCTCCGAACGCACGGAAATGAAAGCGGTCCTCACAATGAGAGACCCGTGGTGGGGGGACACCCGGCCCTCTGTCCTGCCCTGTTTGACTGCTCGTGCTGCTGCAGTCCCTTGTCCCTGGGCTGCACCCACTCACCAGTGGGTGGAGAGGCAACAGCTGGAGCCCAAAGGGTGCCCCCCCCCCCACCAGAGACCGCGGTGCGGCCCTGGGAGCGCTTGGCGCAGGCGCGTGGCCAGGAAGGGCCGGCCCACAGCCTCGCTGCGCACGGAGGGCCCCACCCGAGCTGGGCCAGGCTCAGTGGGAGCAGGGAGAAGCTGCCGGCCACGTCACCCCGTCCAGGGCTCCGTCTCGGCCTTCTGGGCTGTGACGCGGCTGCCGTCATCGCCTGCCACAGGGCTCGGCACGCTGTTGTAGAAGACGCCAAGTGATAAAAATTTCAGGCTCTGCGGGCAGGTACTCGACTCTGCCGTTGCCGTGCCAAAGCTGCCTCAGGCAACGTGACAGGCACAGCCGTGTGCGCGTAGAATCTGGTTTAGACGGCAGGCAGCAGGCCGGGTGGCCCCACACGGCCTCCGCGCAGTTGGCTGACCCCCGATCTTTAAGGAGAGCGTGTCTTGCTCGGGAGCCCCTAGGAACGTGTTTGCTCTCTGCACGTGGCCTGGCGGTGCCGGTTCCCGTTTATGTTACTAGACGCTGCTCTAAGGCAGCCGGTGCCCCCACGTCCCCTGCTTCCCCCGGGGGGCCCAGCGTGGGTGGAGAAGAGGAAGACGGCCTTCCTCTGGGCCCCACAGGTGCTAGCTTCGGCTCTGACCCGGTGGAGGCAGGATTTGCCCGCCCGGCCGCCGCCCTGCCCACACGCCACCCACCTTGTGCCTCCGGAAGTCCTGGGAGCGGTGTGCGGGTGCTGTCACGACCCCCTTTCCCGGGAGCCCTGGGCGTCACCTCCATCTGGGACAGAGGCCCGTCCTCGTTTTTCTCATCTCTCTGCATCTCTCTGAGACTCGTCAACCGCCTACCGACGTGGGAGGCTGCGTCCTTACCCCCTGGTGCGTGGGACCCGCCGCCCGGCCCTGCCTGGAGAGGCCTGATGCACCCCTCTGTCTCGCAGGCACACGCTGAGGTTCTGGAACGCGGCTTTCTTCGACGCCGTCCACTGTGAGAGGAGAAAACGGTCCCCCACCACCAGGTAGGCCAACGCCGGGGCCCGCCTTGCCTTGGGGGAGAGGCCCCGGGAGTGGCGTTGTTTTCCGGTTTCTGAAGAGGAAGCAGGACAACTCAGTCGGTGGCGTCTGTCTCTCCGTCAGCTCCTTCCGGCCCTGGGGGGTCCTGCAAGCTGCCTGGAGGGTCCTGGGCGCGCACAGCTTCGTGGGCGGGGGTCCTCGGCTTGCATGAGCGCTTTCTGCCCTGGGCTCTGGCATGACGTGGCCTGACCCTCCCCAAACCCCCGCATAGCTCCCCAGAATGAGACCATCAGGGCCCCCAAGACTCCACTCTGCCTGGCGCTGTAGGAAATCAGGATCCTGAGCACCAAGCACGGCCACAGGACTGTGGGGCGCAGGCCTGGCCATCCCCCGCTCCCCCCGCAGAGTCCGCTCGAGAGAGCTCACGTCTGCTACATTCCACTTCCGCCTCCGGTCTGCAGCCTGAACAGACCTTCCCGGCCTCCCCGAGGGTGGTCGTGCCGCATCGGCAGCCCCTTCCGGAAACCGCTGCATGGCAGCACCGAGGCTGCAGGTCACGGCCTCTCTGGCCACAGCGAGCCAGTGCTGCCCGCCGCATACGGCGGCCGGGCGGGAAAGTGGGCAGCCCTCCCGGTCCCGGGTCCCCCGTGTGGGCACCCTCCCCAGTCACGGGACCCTGAGGTCTCTGGGCCTCTCCAACAGGGGGAGGGGAGCACGCCGAGGGGGAGGTGCTGGGACCATCCGGGGGACTCTAGAGAGAGAATTCCACGCTCTGCCAGGGGCCCAGGCTGCGGAGATGCTTGTAGGCGAACGGGGTTTCTGTCGCTGCTTGTGTAGCCGTCGGGCTCCCAGCGGATGGGCGGTCTCGAGTGCCCGCGCCTCTCCCCGTCTCTCCATCTCTGCCTGTAATAACGCTCCCCTTTCGCTGTTCTCTTTTTTCCATCCACATATCTTGCATGACTTTGACATGTTCCTCTGTTTACCTGTTTCTGCTGCCGCTCCAGAAGGGATGCTGGAGAGGAGGAGGAGAAGAGGTGTGTGTCCGCGAGGCGCTGTTCATGCTCCAGGGCCGGGCCCCCCACCCCCGCCAGGGCCGCCTCAGGGCGGGCGCCGCGCACCTGCTGCGCCGGGGCTCGGGACAGGCCGGTGGCGGGCGGGCGGTCGCCAAGGGCAGGGCACCAGGAGCAGGAAACAGACGGGGCACTGGAGACCCCACGAGGCCCAGAGTCGGTGCCGGGAGCGGGCCACGCCAAGTCCGCTTCTGAGCGGCTCGAGCCCCCCGCTCGCCCTGCGGCCCCTCCTGGGCAGCCCTGGGAACCCCTCCTCTGTCGACCTCGTGCTGGAGCGTCTGGTCCTGGCTCGAAGCCACGGGTGGGCGCAGACAGTCTGCCTCTCTGCGGCCAGGCGCCGAGGCGTGCAGGGGCCCGGCAGCCCCACCCCGGCCCCCGGGACAGGCTTGGGGGCCAGGGAAGGAGGACACAACTACCCCCTCCTTCCCGGCCACCGGGTGGCGTGGAGCCTGTGCATGTGTGTGCGGGGGTCCCCTGGAGAGAAAGGCCTAGAACAGGGCGGTTTTCTTCAAGCCACTGCGGGGTCTGACTCTAATCGTTTGGCCTTTGTATTTGTCAGAGATCTTTTGCAATATATTTTTAGAGTGAAAAACACAGTTTCTGATACGATGATTGTCTCTTTGCTGGAGATTTTCCGAAGCTTCCTTTAATCAGTGTTGTATTTTCAGTGCTTACTGAGTTTTGAGAAGTCGCGTTTCTTACGCAGCCTCATCAGGGCTGTAAAAGAAGCGCGTGGGCATAACGGACACCCCGCCTCCAGCACCAGGCCCCGGCGTCCCCGCCGTCCCTCTGGGTGGGAGTGTGACCAGCCGCGGCCTCGGTGGCCGAGGCCCAGGGGGGCCTGAAGCATCACGGCCACCTCCCACTGGCCTGGAGCCCGCAGGAGATGCCGGCCCTGGGCCCCCGGGCGGTCTCACCCAGAGCAGACGTGATCTGACCACACGCATCTAGGATCTGATCGCCCACACCTGCCCTGGGCAGGTGTCCCTTCGAGATTGGGGGTGGGGAGGGGGGCTCTGGGCCCCTGGGCGCCTGGTGCCTCCAGCATTATCCCCTCCGGTAAACTCGGCGGACGGTGCTCACAGGCAGAAACGCCTCCTTTCCCAGAGGTGTCTGTTGTTCAACCTGCATTCCCACGGCGGCGGTTTAGACACACGCGCCGCCCTCTGTGTGGTGTTAGACCCCCCCCCCCCCCCCCCCCCCCGGCACTGGGTGTTGAACTCTGCAGTGAGGAACTGATTTGATGGCAGGCGTCACCCGATCAGCGGGTCACTAATGACCTCTTTCTTCAGGGGTCAGATTAAATGTCCCACTTCTGGCCCTAGCCGTGGCAGAACGAATTGCCTTTTCATCCAGGTCAGGAGGGTCAGAGCTGCTGAGCCGTTCCCACGTGGTGTGGGGTTGTGCAGTGCACAACCTGCACAGCTGTGCCCGGCAGGCCTGGTGGTGGAGTGGGGATGTGTGTGCCTCGGACAATCCCGGGGGTAACCATGGTGGGGAAGGGGGTAGGAAGGAGAACGGGAGAGGATTAGCTTCACACCTGGAGCCGTAGTCTGGGCATCTTCATGGGCGTCCTGTCATCGGCTCAAGGAGACTGAACGGCAGCGCCCTGCCCCTCGCGGCTGCTGTGCCCCTGCGTCCTGTGGCCTCCCGCTAAGCCACAGCAGCATGAGTGGCCCTGGGCCCCGGTGGGGGGCGGGGGGGCACACAGTGACAATTCGATGTCCTTGGTTCTTTTCCTCTTCCCTTGGCTTCTCCATTGCCACCGCCCCTCACTCCGCCTCTTCCCTCTCTCCTCGTCTCTCTCTCCTGACCTCCTTCGAGTCAGACTCCTCACCCAGTGCTTCATTTTTAAGGGGAAATGGGCTTAAATGACCATCTTCTGCATCTGCCCCCGTCCGCAGCCCGAGGGGCCGGGGACAGAGCAGTCAGTGCAGGAGCTGACAGACCCCGGTCCACTGGAGACAGGGGTGCCCCGCCAGGGGAGGGGAGATGACTCAGTGCCGCGAGCTACTGCACACAGCTTCAGTCAGGGCACAGGATCAGTGCCGCCCAGAGACCCCCTCCGCACCCCCGACGCTGTGCGAGCAGACCACCCGACCCCCTCGCTCTGTGCCTCTTCGTGGTGGTCATGGGGGACGGGGTCACGGGGGACAGGGTCACGGGGGGTGATACATGGGAGCCCTCTGGAAGACTGGGGTCTTATCTGTGCGCTCTGGGGAGGGGCGCGGAGGCCAAGCCTTGGCCGGAGGCGAGGGGGGACACAGCAGCACCAAGACCCCGACTAACAGGACGGCGTCGCCATCCGCGCGTCCAGCCTCTGCTGCTCCCTGGGCTCCCGGCCACGCGAGGCTGTGCAGGCCCCTCCGCCGAGCCAGTGAGGCCCGGAGACCTGTGAGCCGCCCGGACGGTTCTGCACGCCCACCACCCCGGGACGCCCGCAGGGTCCCGTCCCCGCCGCACATCCTTCCGTGTGCCGAAGGGGGCCGGGACCTCCCGTCCTTGAACCACAGAGCAGGGTATGGGGGGCGGGGGGGGTCCTTGTCTCCTAGAGAACGTTCTGGGCACACGTGAAGCACACGTCTCTGGGTCAGTAGAAAGCGTGTGAGCTTCGGGGCGCCCTCATCCCGGGAAGGACAAGACGATTGCGTGTGTTTTTGGGGCTCCCCAGGCAGCGCAGCCGAACCCAGTCTTCGGGGTGGGCCTCCCTGCCCCCCATGAGACCCTGTCCTGTCACCTGTGCTTGCAGGGAGAAGTGGTGTCACATGACCCAGGAGGAGAGAAACGACAGCCTGCGCTTCAATGAGAACATCACCTTCGGGCAGCTGGGGTGAGGCCCGGGGGACAGGCGGGGTGCCGCGCCCCGGGGGGCAGGAGGGGTCCTGGGGGGCAGGAGGGGCCCGGGGGGCAGGCGGGACGCCGGGAGGCAGGTGGGGTCCCGGGGGGCAGGCGGGGCCCGGG